>APFE031420468.1:8994-46873 GCA_000404065.3 Pinus taeda | reverse complement strand
TACATGCAGTCATCGCCTTGCTTGCATTACTAGCCTAATCTTATGACAGTCTGGTCACTTCATTTGACATAGAGCCCAGATCGCCATAATAATGCAAGAGAAGACATGAAAGAAATATTCAAGGTTGATAACAAAAAACACAGTTTTCTTTCAGCAGGTAGGAACAAGAAGTTCGAGAAAAAGGTTTTTGATCTAACATGAAAATGAGATTCACTTGCAATTATATTTTTTGTTGCTAAAATAGCCAGGTATAATTCATTTATTGCAGAAAGCAATGACACCACACCAAAGGAGCATTGGGAAATGTTTTCAGTTGAAAAGGAGGATAAAGCAAATGTGGCAACATACTTTAGGTAGTTTGAGCCTACTACTTACATCAATGCTCCACCGGTTGGTGCCCTTGCATTTTTCCGTGGTCATCCTTCCTATCAAGCATGTGAAAATTAATGTGCACCAAATTCCTCTCACAGAATTGAATATATTTGTACTCAAAATCTCACCCCAATGAAAAGCCCAAATAAACTATGCACCTGCCAAAGTGCACAGGCAAGCATAGTGGATGTAGGGAGCTTGCAATGGCGGTGGTTTAGGATTATCTGATTTTCATGGCCTCCATGGCTAAGTGGGTAGTACACAATCAAGCACATTGGATGCAGGAGCTTGAGTTTGCAATTGTAATACCGGTTGGTGCCCTTGCATTTTTCCGTGGTCATCCTTCCTAGCAAGCATGTGAAAATTAATGTGCACCAAATTCCTCTCACAGAATTGAATATATTTGTACTCAAAATCTCACCCCAATGAAAAGCCCAAATAAACTATGCACCTGGAAAAGTGCACAGGCAGGCATAGTGGATGTAGGAAGCTTGCAATGGTGGTGGTTTAGGATTATGTGATTTTGATGGCCTGCATGGCTAAGTGAGTAGTACACAATCAAGCACACTGGACCGCATTTGGAGCAATTTTCAGATATATATAATTTTGTTTGGGATTAGACCTCCCTACTTAACTATTAACCATCAAACCACGTCCTAAAAACTATTGAAGATGTCTGAATGGCTAAGTGGTTCATTATAAATCTGGTAACTGATTACGATGCAATGGGAAAACATCTTCAGCGTCACTCGAACTCCGCCCAAATGGAGACCTTGAATGTCTTTGTTTCGCCAAACACTGGGAGCTGCCAATGTAGACAATTTATAGTAGCACGGGGTGGGATTTGTATGCATGGGCCTTCCGGGCGCCCGCCAAAATGGTGGATGTCATTGTTCACAGAGTATAATTTACCTTACGCCTACGGCACAGCCTGCCGGGATTTTGCACCGTGAGCGGACCTACGAGGTGAGCAAGCACCGTGAACAGGAGAAATGAATGCTCGAGAGGACCTGTTCCGGTTGTGCGAATGGAGCAAATGAATGTTGGCGCGAGGGATCGTTTGAAATTGTGCGGGTGTTGGTTGCCAGCACAGCGGGTGCTAGCTTGGAGGTGGTGGGGCAAATAAGCATTAATTAGTGTTATATGTTATCGATTTCTTTACATAGTGTTATATGTTATCGATTGCTTTACATAGTGTTATATGTTATCATTGCCTTGCGACGTTTTCTTTGCAACATCTGGCGCAAATTCTAGTTTTATGTATTTTCTGTGTTTATATTTCTGCAATATTTTATGTGTTCCATTGCTCTGTAATATATAATTTTCTAATGCCATTTTTGGGTTTGTTTGCATTGCCTTTCCCTTCCTGGTTCTTCTTCTTACCTTGCCCCTTCCTCTTCCCATCATATTTTTGATCCTTTGGGGTTAGAGGCCTGGACGATGTTTATAGATGTAGGTTGGGAAGGTGTAGGTGTAGACGGTGTTGCTTGGTTAAAAGAAGTAGTTTGCAGAGACAACTGTTGCAATTGATTCAAAATTTTCATCATGTTAACATCAATCGATCTGACTATACCATCGACATGGGGGTCTGGCTTTGGTTTGGCTAAATTGACCTTAGATCTAGGAGCATTAGGTAGGATTTTTTGAAGAGTCCCAGACTGAGAATATATCAATTCTAATTGCTGGGCTCGAAAAATAGCCTGCCCTTCCAAATAAACACTGGAAAGAGATACATCCTTTGAGATATTAGGTTGTAATGATTTGAGAAACCATTCGAGAAGGAATTCTAGTGGGATTTCAGCTTTGATAAACATTTTTCTCCTTCTCCATTCCTAGATGTGATTTGAAATGTGAGTTGTGGTGTCTTGTTGAAAGTTAGCCAAAAGTTCAGTTCTGGCTTCATATCGAACAAGCAACTGAAAATGGTTCAAAAATATATTAGCCAAATCATAGAAAGAAGTATAGGTGCATCTTGGAAACTCTATATACCATTTGGCCACATTTACGGTCAAGGTGCACTGAAATAACCTCAACCTATTCGAATCATCAATTAGGGAGTTGGATGAGCACCATAAGTGAAACGTGGTCACATGCTCTCCCAGATCTTCACCACTTTTCCCCTCAAATTTTTGGATATTCGAGGGAAGTTTAGTTGGGACCAGAGGCCAAGCCAGATTGTAAATCAGATCGTTCATCAATTTAGTTAAGTCTGGCAAGTTAAGTGTGGCTAGAAAAGGAAGTAGTGGGGGACCTTGGGAATTCCATCCATAGTGGGCAAGGTTCCCATAGGTCTAAAAAGAACGACCTAGATTTTGAAAGGCACCTGGTTGCTTGAAGTAGCTTGTACAGCCTGCTAAACCAAAAGGTAGTCCTTATGGTCCAGCAAATTTAGAGTTGACCAACTCCTACTGAAAATCCTCTGTAACCAGTGAAGTTACCCCCTAACGAAGTATTGAAAGGAGCTGACAACCCCTAATAAGGATTCCATGCGTTGGCAAAGGGTGGAAAATTCTAAAACGAAATAACCAAAGAATACGACACATTCCCTTGTTGGTCGAAAAATTGATTCCCAGCTCCTATCCCACTAACCGCAGGGTTTGTTCAACTCTGGAAGGGGTTACTACCTTGACTTGTAAAAGGAAAAGGTATTGACCCTACTGTCAGATTGGAATGTGGTGTACGACCGCTTCCAAATGGGAAACCCTAAAAAGAATTCAATCCCCTCATCGTGGATGTAAATGCGGTTGATGGTATGTTCAAAGGAACTGAAGGAATCCTGTGAGATAACATTCCATAAGGGAAAAATCCAAAAGTGGATGTAGTAGCTTGAGAACTTCCACTTGTTGACAGAATGGAAGTAGACCCAAATATAGTTGTGCTCGGAGTAATAGAAGGGATGAAAATAGTTTCTCCCCCTTATACATATATGGGAATCTACATGCTCCCAACACACGTCGTAGATGCCATGCTTCCAGCAGTGGTCATTGAAGGAATATCTGATGTATGTAAACTTGGGCTCAAAGGCCTATGAGTCGGAGTTCCAACATATAACAAAACTTCTAGATGCTCAGGAGGAAGAGGAGAATTCAGAGCCATAACTGACTCTGAAAGCTCTTCAACTTCAATATTATCTTTCAACTAGAAGAGTACTCGAGAAAGAACTGGTGTGTTCCTCTCTAACTTTTTATTAGTGCCAGGTCTATCTTGTGAACTAATGCCCCCAAGCGGAGGATCAATCTTTGATGCACTTGCTGCCACTAGTTGAAAACCACTGGAAACATTGCTCCTACGCCTTCTAGGAGAAAGCTTTGGACTCGTAGGTGATAACCCATGAAGTCTCCTAGACCATCAAGATGGTCGGTCAACCACCTTGAATTAAAAGATCTACTTAAAGACTCAAGAAATTATAAAGCTCGGCCAATAGGAGCAAAGAACACTCACGAAAAAATCCCTAAAGATATCAACAATCAAACAACTCTCTAGTATTTCTGCTCTGGTTGATTAGGACCAGACACCAAAATACAAGAAATTTAATAACAAGGGCCTTCTGAAAATAAACTGGGGTAATTACGCACCAAGCCTACTAGCGAAGGTATTAGAGGTAGTTACGGTGACCTCCAGACAACAGCCTTTACTGGTACAAGCCCCCAAGCTTCACAAGGGTGCCCTCCAGAAGTACTGTTGAACGTGATACAATGTCAACCTCTGGTGCCATGGATTCCCCTCCACAACCATCTATGTGGTCCCTAGGATAGGCACCTATGGTCACCAACTCGTATCAGAAGCCAAGCGGAACAGTCATGAGGTAGGATCTGACAAGTAAGAGGGGGTATCTCTCGTCCTTATCTTCACTAACCCTTGTACTTTACTCCTAGTTATGGAGCTTTCCCGGTCTCCCTAATGTTATTGGATTTAGCTCATTAATCAAACTTCTATGTTTTGTAATTTTGAGAGGCCTTGGAAATTTAACTCTCCTCTCTCCTAATCCAAGGCCCTAATAAACCTAAACTTGTTGGTGTATTCTAATGAAAATACAAAAGTTATAGTTTATTTTAATTAAGCACTTCATTTTAATGGATGTTCTTTAAGTTAAGGGTATAGATGGAAGTGAAACCAATGGTGTCTGTATGACGCAAAAGAAATCAATGAAAAACTAACTAGATGAATGCAATCATTTTTTCTTCGATGAAAAGAGATCTCTACGTGTGTTCTACGAAACTTCTATAAAGAAAAATACTTTTTTTCTTTTCTTTTCTTGAAACAGTCACTTCACACATCCAAAAATTAAAAGACTACGTATGCTTTAATAATGAAAACTACCCTAATGTAAGATACAATGGAGATGCAATATCCTAAATTATTCTAAAAAGCGAAAGGAATTGTTTATAACTATTAATGAGCCAACTTAAGCACTGAAGAGGATACAAATTTTGGACACAAAATTATCTCCAAACAAGAAGGACAAATTGTAAAAGATCACAATTCACTTTCAAAAACCAAAAGAAACCAAAATCAAACTTCACAAAAGAAAGTTTTTGAAATCTTTTCTTTTTCAAGAAACAACCAAAACACTTTTTGAAATCACTCAAAATGCTACTAATACTCAAAAACTCGAAAAAAGAGCACAAGGAGTCTTTGCAAGTTATAAACTCAAAAATGAATGAAAAATTGAACAAAAAGACTTCAACTTGTACCAAACAACCCAAACAACATCAAAGAGTTTGACAAACTGACCAAGAAGCCAGGGAAGAAATACTCCAAATTCGTCAAAAAGACTTTCAAAAAGCAAGAAAAGCTATAAGGCCACAAAACAAATGAAAGAAAAGCACATAGATACAAAAATCGAGTTTGACACTGAAACTGAAAACAATCTCCTGTTCTAGAGGACCAGAACAATCAAGAACTTCTGAATGAAGTCTTGTGTGGCAAAACACCAATTACAAACTCGCTCAAAAAGCAAACCTAGGCCAACTATTTTCAGTGAGGAAGAGACTTTGAAACAATAAGCTTGCAGAATAATGAAATTATTCAAACATAAATTGACCACACAGAGACTATAAAGACTAGGCAACAAATATATCTAGGTAGAGAGATTTGAAAAAACAATGCAAAAATTGGTATACGCGACTATGTTCAAGCACAGAGGCGTGTACATGCACTTCTGATATAGGAAACTCGCGTATACGTGGGTTCACTTCACAAAAACAAGCATGTGTATGCTACTGTAAACATAGTAAAAGGAATATAAAAATATTTGCAAGAAAAATAAAAAACAAAGTTAGATAAAAAAAGATCAGACTTAAGGTCTGAGACTCTAGTAGACAAAATAACACTGTAACAACAAGCAAACCAAAGACTGAGCCCTGATTGACACTGAACAACCCAAACTAGGAATAACAATATTGTTATCCCCAGTGGAGTTGTCAATTTTGTTTCAAGAATAAGTACCCTAGGGCTTTCGGTTAGAACCCCCACAGAGCAAAAGAAAACTACAACAAGAAAAACTCATACAACTCAGGAGAAATTCTTATATAATCAAAATACATAAGAGCAATTGTACCCGAATTTCCTTCTTTTGAGTAGGTCCTGCAAGGTTCAGACCCTCTGCAACTCCCGATGTTCTTCAAACCTAAAAATCATTAAATTCAAACATACATATCAGTATAGAAGTAAAGCATATTCATGAAATTTGAATTTATATCATATAAACAAATGATTTATCATAGATCAAAACAACATTCATATAAGAATTACAATATAATTTGATGCATAAACAAAGTTAATTTCAGAAATAAGACAACATTTCTTTTATTTCAGTAAGTTATAAATAACATGGAGAGAATTCACCTAGGTCTTCTTCTTTCGGCTCGAAGCGAAACCGTCCTCTGCATTCATCCTATCCCAGCCTTCAACAATCTTCTTCCATAACCAACACCATGATATCTCGAGCAAGAGGGAGAATATCTATAATCAAGGAAACAAGGGTTTCCTGAAGTTTGGGGAAGTGCACGAGGCACAGGGATTCATTAGACTCAGTCAGGCATAATCTCAGTATAATAACTTGATCTCTTCTTCTCCTTTAGGCCTTCCCATAGAAGTCTATTTATACTTCTTCCAATTAGTTTTTTAGTTTGGAAATAGTTTGGGCCATAGACAATAGGCGGTAATCAATAGGTAAAACCCATGAACTCTACCCATAATTAAGGAAATTTAATTTTCTAAGTGTTTTAACACATATATGCGGGTTGGGTATTGATTGAGCCAGATGTACACACTTTTATCTCATGACAAAGTAGCGTACAGGGAATAAAACACTATTTTTAATATATTTGGACCAACTTTGGAAGGAGGGGTTTCCCTAGGCCATAAACCAAGGATCACAAATACCAAGGGTGGTAAATGGTGTTATAACATTAGGGTACCATGATATTAAGATCACAGCAGAGGATCGTAGTAAGAAAACCTTCGTGACTGAGTGGGGTTGCTTTCAGTATAGAATAATTCCATTCAGGCTGAAGAATGTGCTCACAATCTTCTCTAGGCTAGTAATCCCAATGTTTAAGGAGTTCAGTTATAAATTCTTGGAGTTATATTTTGGTGATTGGACTATGTTTGGATTGGTGAAGCACCATGTTACAAGTCTACACCTCATGCTCGATACATGCCACAGATACCAAATCACGCTGAACTTGAAGAATTGTATATTTTTTGTGCCTTTTGGAATTTTTCTAAGCCATGTAGTATGTAAGTAGGGATTGATGTGGACCCTAAGAAGATCGTAGTGATTGTGAATTTACAAGCTCCCAAGAATCTTAAGCAGCCACGTGCAACACTTGGCTACACAGGCTACTATAGGAAGTTTATCTAGTATTATTCCCAGATAACTGCAATGATGGAAAAAATATTAAAGAATGATGCGACTTTTTGTTTGGATGATCAGTGTCAACAGAGTCTTTATGTGTTAAAGGATAAGATGGTGACTACACCCATCTTAGTATTTCTAGATTGGAAGAAAGAGTTCCATGTGCATGTCGATGCCTCATGTATTGCACTGGGTGTGGTATTGACCTAGCCTAGCCAAGATGATATTGCTAATCCAATATCCCTTGTAAGTAGGAAACTGTCAAAAGTCGAAAAGAACTATTCCACTACATAGCATGAAGTGTTGGCTATGGTCTATGCACTGAAAAATTTTCGACATTATTTGTTGGGCGCACATTTCAAATTATACACAGATCACTCTACTCTCAAGTACCTGGTCAAAAAGCATGTGTTGGGGGGAAGATCTGTAGGTGGTTATTACTGTTTTAGGAGTACAACTTTGAGGTGATTATGAAGCCTGAATGGTTGAATCTAGGACCAGATCATTTATCTTGAATTGAGATAGGAGAAGAGGCAACTAATTTAGATGAAGTTTTTGCTGGATAAACAACTTTTTTTTGTGCACATTGCATATGATTACTTTGCTAATATAATTTAGTTTCTAACTACTAGAATAACTCCGAAAAGGTATTCTACTTAGTAGAAGAAGGAACTGGTGGTTCGCACTGCTGATTTTTCTGTTATAGTGGGACATTTGTATAAGATGGGAACAAATGAAATATTTCACTGATATGTTCCAGAGTTTGAGTGTGCTAGTATCCTCACTAAGGTCCATGAAGGAGTGGCAGGATGACACTATGCAGGTAGAGCGACCACAAAAAGGATTTTTCACACACAAGGTTATGTTGACTGACTGTGCATAAAGATTCTAAGGAATTTTGTAAAGCATGCAATGCTTGTTAAAGGATGGGAAAGCCTTCGCAAATAGATGAATTTCCATTAAACACTCAGGTTTAATTACAAGTATTTAAAAAATGGGCAATTGAATTTATAGGTCTGATACAACCACTGGGAAGGAATACAAATGTGTGGTACATTATTACTACAACAAAGTATTTGACACAATGGGAAAAAGCACAACCAGTGAAGGACTGTACTACTACTAGAGCCGTGAAGTTCTTGTTTGAATATGTCTTAATGCAGTTTGGGTGCCCTAAGATATTGATGATTGATAGGGGTACACATTTCCTGAATGAAACAATCAACACGATTCTCAAAGAATTCCAATTTTACCATCAAAATGGTACACCCTATCATCCCCACGCCAATGGTATAGTGGAAGCATTCAATAATATTTTGGAGAATATGTTGAGAAAGGTTTGTAACGCGAAGAGAAATAATTGGGATGTACACATCCTGGTGGTCCTTTGAGCATATAGGATGGCATGCAAGAGGTTGACAGGACAAACTCCATTTAGGTTGTTCTATGGGATCAAGGCAATGATGCCCATGGAATATAGTGTGCCAAGCCTATGCATTGTGGCTTTGATAGAGATGACAGATCATGAGACCTTGGAGGAACGACTGATGCAGTTGATGGAGTTGGAATAAGACAGACTTCTTGCAAGATTTCACTAGCAAGTGCAAAAGGAACATGAGAAGGCCTGGTATGATAGGCATATTAAGCTCCACACTTTCAAAGTGAGAGATTTGGTTTTTCTCTATGATAGTAAGTTTACAAAGTTTCCTAGAAAGTTCCAAATACACAGGTTGGGCTAGTATGTTGATAAGGAAATTACAAATGGTGGCGCAGTTTAGCTCACGAAGCTAAATGGAGAAGTATTTCCAGGAAGAGTCATTGGGAGTCAATTAAAGTTATATCAAGGGGATCCTACCACTGCATAATGACTATATGATGGAATGATAGTATTAGCACTCCAAGCACCTGCAAGGGAGAGTGGTACTATAAACTACACTACTTGAAGAAGAGGAAAACATAGTAAGGGTGCTGCGCAAGGAAATCAAGCAGTGTACCAGGAGGAGGTGCTCTAAGAGGGCTACGTCATGGAGGATCGTGCCACACAGATGGGTCAAAAAGTAGACGTTGAAGACACTGTTCATGATTGGATAACGAAAATCCTGTTAGGAGGAGCGTGTAGGTGACATTTATGGTGAAAATATTTGGAGATCTGTCACCAAAGATGCATTTAGGATTATAAAATGGAGGGAATGGTCAACTTGAATTTGAAATCACCTATAGATCTGGCATGTTTGTCTGCCATAGAACACTTTTCCTTCTGAAAATTGCGTATGATCCCTATTGTTTTCACTCTATGAATCGATAGACTTGGGATGATCTAGTTGCAAGCCCAAAATTTGTGGGACTACCTGAGTGGAACTACAAGATTATCCTGGGATAGATGTTTGTTGAGCCTGTAAGTTCTGAAACTGATGTCTCTCAAGGAGAAGTCCCTTAAGTTGCATCAATGCAAGTTATTCCCTTTGTGCCTATGGCACCATAGTCGCTTAGGCTGAAGCAAATTGATACTAAGGAGAAGCAGAAGATATCACAACCCGTACCCGTGAGGCAATCACCGAGGAAGAACCCCATGGAGATTCAATAGAAAGGGACGATGGACAAGGCAAAGCAACCATATTAACCCATTGATTTAGATGCAGAAGAACTCTGCAATGGAGTTGAGGAATTGGATGTTAAGGAGGGCGATCCTATCACTTGCCTCCCGGAATATATCCCTTTATGAAAAGTGAAAGTAAAGGTACCCATGTACCCAACTTCAGGCATGCTAACAATCTCTATGTCGCTACTCCTGAAAGAAGTGGTATTTGAAGCCACGATCTTAGCGCCTATCACTGTGTTAAAACTAGAGGATTGGGATCTCGTTGATCACAAGAAATTTCCACATTTAGCCACAAGTAAGTACATGACCAATATTTACTATGAGGAGATTGGGGTGACAAAACTGGAACCAATGAAATGGGTAAGAGGGGTCGAGTAGGCCTGATTGCTACATATGTTATGTGTGCCACACTTTCAAAGGTTGATTATCAATAGTGTCTGTGTGCGCCAATTTCTCGAGCTGGTGCATGATGGGTGTTTTTGGTTAGGTGAACCCATCCCCATAATAGACATGCTGATCCACATAATTACAACATCTCCTGATAAAGGGGTGGATCTAGATAAGGAGTTTGGAGGCAAAAGAAAGGAGAACAAACTTGTAGATGAAATGAAAACTGAGTTTGTATTGGTCAAGAAGTCGCATGGATACTCTATCTACTCCATTATTGACTAAGAAGTGTAGGTTGCCACTCATATTTTGGCCGAGAAGGGCATGTAAAAATGTCGTGTGGACGAGGTTCCCACGCCAATAATTTCATTGGCTTCACAATGCACAAATGGGGTGTAGTACAACTGGGCGTAGTATCTCTACAAGGAATTATTAGTGTTAAACACATACACAGTGGCAAAAAAATATTAAAGATAAGAATGACAGTATATCTATTATTAATAAATTATAGAAAATTATAGTACATTCATATGACCTCTGTTTTCATATTCCAAGGTCTCTTGGACTTCCTTAGACTATTCAACTTCCACACCAACCCTTAGAGGATTAGGTGTCCAACATTCCCCCCCTTAATCTGAAGGGTTATGTATGAGTCCAAGAAGAGTTTTGTAATACAAAATGCGCAAAAATGCATGGCAACACTAGGCTGAATGTGCTCTCTGAAATGTTGGTATAAGGGAGGTGGTTTAAGGATGACCACCAACACTAGAATGCTTAGTGCAGTTCCCAGAATTCTTCCAAGTCTGGCATGAAGCTTAGGTCTTCTGCTAGAGGAAGTGCTCCTGATGTTTTGAAGAGGGAAACCTTCAACCATGAAAGGGAGGTCTCACAATGCATAAAAATGGAGAAACTCATCCTGAAAATGGAGGTCTCAACCTATGATGGTTTAAAGATGACCAACAACTCTAGAATGCTTAATGCAATTCCTGGAACTCTTCCAAAACCAGCAAGAAGCTGAAGTCTTCTACTAGAGTAAGTGTCTCCAATTCTTTGAAGAGCTATCACCGATTGAAGGCATGCTCAGGGGCATATTTGTCTCTGGTTACAACTTTGAATCTGGTATGGCAGGTTGTGGCTTAGGCTCGCTTGATGTGGCTCTGAAGCTTGTATATGACCATCATTTCCCCCCCTGTTAGATATGAGGTGAGATGATGGATAAAATTTAACTGCAAGATTGTTCAATACTCTAGAACAATTTCTGACATATGACTGTAATATCTTCTTCCCTGTTGATGCCTAATGCCAAGAAGCGATCCATCCAAGATGAATCTTTGTTCTTGTAGGAGGTTTTTTTCTAAAGAATTTATTTGAAGAATGAATAGTTTTATGACAGTTCTTACATGGATGAAGATCAAAGCAATGATCTTTCATATGGCCAACTCGGTCACCGTGTTGGCATTTAACAACTTGTTGTGGCTAATGTGGAAGAGGAGCAGAATTTGGAATAGTTGAAGGTGGACTGTCATGAAGGAACCCAATACTCTAAAACTGAATGGGATTTGAGTAATTTGGAATATGAAAGGAAACCTCCTTATCATATCCAAGACATGTTCTGTGCTTGTTGTGGACAAGCTCTTCCCAAGGTCTAATGATTGACTTGGGAAGTGTAGACTAAGATTCTACATCTGCATGTGAATTTGCTTCATTGGGTACTAGATCTGAATCAACTGTAAGATTATTGTTTTTCTATTTATGGAAGTCTATTTCAGTCTTCTGAATAGAAACAGGTTTAGAATGATGACTCCACTGCTGTAATTCTTCCTACTGTACTTGAGATTCAAGCTCCAAAAAGTCTATTTTTTCCTGTGTATTCTGCAGACATGTTTTAATATCACAAAGAGTCTTCTTATTGATTTTAACTGTGTCTTCGACAATATATTGTATCAGAGTTTTGAGAAACTCTCATACACCACCAATTAGAGCCATAAAAAGTGCACCACTATTAAAATAAAAGTTTAATAGTTCTAATGGCAGGAAATGGCTGAACTCTCCTCCAGAAAATATTGCTTTAAGTTTTCAACTTTCTACCTTCATTATTAGATAAAAGAATGATTAAAAAAACTTCAATACCAACTTCAATATATTATTTGGATACTTCATCTAAGCATATAAGCCAGTGGAAATAGAATAGGAAATACAGTGTAGCCAATGGAGGGTGTCTGCGTTATTTATTTCTAAACTTTTGTTGAGTAGAAGTTGGAAACTTTTAGTCTAAGATGGCACTCACCTCTACCTATTATCGATAATAGATGTATGAGAAATATGTTAATCTTTATACATAAACATAGCCGGAATGAAATGATCGTTTGAATTGTATGACCGAAATTCAAATAAAATTTAATCCTTTTTTTGATAACATATCGGGTCACAACAGGTCCGTTAACCCACGCACATGTTCATGTGAGATTATCATCCAACCAATCAACCAACGAATAGTCTTGATGGCTGGAACTCAACAGCTTTTAATCCCATTGTATAAAACCTTATCGTATCCATGTCTAACGTTAACATGTGCACACTTTTAGAAGCAATATGCGCTTGATCACCCATTAAACATATGGTCTAATCACTCTGAACCTTAAACTCTTTTTAATAACCACATCACATCCGTTTAAAATGTTAACCTGCTTGCATGTTCTGACGCGATATGCGTCGATCTCCTCTCATCAAATGGTCACTACTTCCCCGTGATTTCCATCAATTTTAGTAGTCTGCAAAATTTCTTTCTCATTCGCCACATTTACCTTGACTCCAGTCTACACTCTGTGGCCATAATACTCCTCCAGGTAGGTGATATTGATGGGGCAAAGGCTGTCTTTGATGCTGCTATAGAGTGGTGAAGCAGAACACTATTGGGACTCAAATGCATGGGCATGAAGATATGTGGATTCAAACTAAATAGTAGCAAAACATTTTGTCATTACTATCCGCCATGGTTATAATACACGTGTCCAAAATGACACACGGATGATTTCCACAACAGAGAATGCTTTCAACTAGAGACAAATCACCATACAATGCAACTTTTGACAATTATGTAGCCTAAGCTACACATACCCACAATATGCATATAAAATGCATGTCATGTACATGTCCCAAGAATTTTAAAATTCCATACTTAGTAAAACCTTCACAAGTCAAGGTTTAATGCTCCTTCAATAAACTCTATGCGGAAACATTTGATTTAACTATCCAAAGTCTGGAACTTTATAAACCTTTGAGCTATACCTTATAAATCCTTCATAATCTTTGGTTAATTTTTATTACCCACACATATTAACCATACCATGGATTTTAAACTTTGGTTAAAAGTCAACTTAAACCATAATACATTAATCTTGCTTATTTCCCATATAATAGAAATATTTCATAAACCACACTTAAACCTTATCTTTCTTCCCTTCCACAAACCTTTGCACATATATCTACTCTCTCCTTAGCACATTAAATCTTCACCATCGATCTCATTCCTCAATCTGACAATTATCGCGCAATAAATCGCACCAACTTGCCTAAGCCAATCTCCACCATTTATTTCTCCTACCTCAATCCAACAGTGATCGTGTAATCTCACATGAAATCTTGCACGATGCATAACAAGATGAGAGCATGTGAGAAAATTGGTTTTCTCTTTCCATCGTGTGCTACGTGTCATCCTCTCAAGTTAATCGCATGAAATTGTAGAATAGCATTTACAAATTTTAGGGCGCACGAGATACTGCTTACTGCCTATGAAGACTGCTCCATTATTATGCACGTTTTTGACCCTTTTGTCGACATGTGCCTTGATGTGATGAGTCCATTTCTTAACTTAATCTCCTGTGATAAGATATCTGTCACTCATCTTGTATTAACCCTATCCATTGATCGGACTGATCCAATGCTTACTATGCACTGTCGCCTGATTCTGTGGACCTCGAGTTGGAAGGATTTCCAGCCTCCAGCAATGTATCAATTCCACTTGTTCAGCTTCCTGGCTCGATTAAGGGTTTTAGTCTTGGCTTTGAGCTTCTTCGGAAGTCACCTGTGGACGAGAAAGTCATAGTCCATAGATCCTCTAATGTGGCAGTAGGGAAAATGTTCATATAACTGGATGGTGTATATACTAATATGATTCAAGGCAACGATAGTCACTGTGTACAGTAGTGGTGTACATGCCAACACAATTTCACTGATAATTCCACTTACAAGGAGGAGGTATTATGGTGCGGAGTCAGGAGTATTGACTGTGTGGAAGGAGAGGCATTAACCAAGAAACGGTCATGGTAATGTAGTATTATGAACACAGTAATACCACATGGAAATCACTCCATGTCAAGAAACACAATGTTCATCCAAAAAACAGTCAACACATTACCATTCAACACAGAATACCATTCAAAACATACTTACTTCACTCATGGCACTCACCATAGTCATCTCAGTCTTCCATGCAACAAAAACTTTAAAGGTCGTTCAACTTTCTATCAAACATGGAGCGTTCAGGTGCAGAGTCCAGGCAGGTGTGTTTTTTCTATTTGAGGCAGTGTATAGAGACCTAGCACAAATCTAGTTGAGAGAGGTCAGCCGAACAGTGTGAAGCATGAAATAGGCATGCACATAATAATAGTAGTTCTATCCGTAAGAATGCATAACTGACATGCACAGAGAGGCCACAACACAAGTGGCTCAAATTGGAGTAGGGCAAGAGTACGCCCGCTCTGATACCATGTTAAACACATACATTGTAGCAACAAAATATTAAAGATAAGCACGAGAGTATATCTATTATTAACAAATGATATAAATTTATAGTACATTCATATGACCTTTGGTTTCATATTCCAAGGTCTCTTGGACTTCCTTAGACTATTGAGCTTCCACACCATCCCTTAGAGGATTAGGTGTCCAACACTTAGCAAATTGCCGCAAAGCACAGGATGAAAGCAAGGTGTTTCACTATGCCTGGCTATTGTTGTTGATTCTACTCATTGCATGGTGACTTATGAAGGATAATCAATTCCCTCCACAGGATGAGAATTTACCAAAGGCAGCAAAGTTTGTTTCACTGTGAGTGACAAAGGACCTAAAAAGGATCACAGAATCAAAAGTCTTTTGGATACTGGTCAGGATGGACCCCCAGATGGTGATTAGTCAGAGGCCAAGGCTGTCTCCAACCTTATTTGAGCAATTGTGGGCCTATGCAGAATTTAAGGCTGACTTTCATAATGTATCCATTTACACGAGGTGTGACCCCAAGAAGATATGGAACAAGTTGCCATATGCAGTTACGGAGGCCGATGTACAAGATATTGTGGGGACATGGCTAGTAGAATGGTGACAACCCATACATCTTGGAGTAGGTACCAACAAAGGCAAAGAAATCTCTTCCATGTAGACAATAGCTATGCAGAAACGAAAAGACGCAGCACAATTAGTAGCGTGGGAGTTGGCCGATCAAAAGTAGAAAGCAGCTACCACTAAGGCGAATTTCGATAAAGAGTGCACTACAAAAAGAGACCACAATAGAATTCAAAGCATCGGCTTCCTAACATACTAAAGAACTAGAACTGTCAGAGCAGAAAGGAGGCAGGGGTGATGAGCTAATTACTCCCTTCAAATTGCATAAGTAGACCAAGGAGACAACTTCTGGACCTAGGAAGAAGCAAAAATCGAACAAGCACTCTCACGCAGATCCAATGGTCCTCATTGAGGGGGACTTGGATGAGATCAGGGATAAGGTTAGAGACACAATGACAGAGCTGTGGACTCAATTTGAGTAGCAGTACATGTAGACAATGGGGAGTGTCCAGAAGGATCTACACGAGTTGTAGATTCAAGCAGGAAGAATTAAAGAGAGCGTCGGACAAGCGACCAGGTTTCAAGCGAACCTACAACCACTAAGTGCGAGCCTAATGGAACCAGAACAAACTATGGACCTTAGATTCATTCCCTTGCGAGAAGGAATAGTCCGTGCAGAGTTAGAGGAAGACACCACCCAACTCAGAAATATCAAAGAGGTGGATATGAATTTAGTTGTGCTACCACTTTAGACCCTTCACGTGCTTCATCAGGGGGTCTTAGATGAGCTTCATATCATAGAGAAACATGCACTATTGGTGATTAACAAATTCAAAATGAACAATGAGTAGATATTCACCGAAAAGGCTTAGGCTCTTAAGGAAAAAAGAAGAACTAGCAGTGTGAAGCCAAAGCCTCGAAGAAGAAATTATACAAGCGTGTAATTTAGTACTAGAACTACACATTCCAGAGGATGTGACATCTTCAACAAAGATTCAGAAATTGGTCACTGCAGTGCAACAATCTAAGGATGAAGTAGCCTGAGTTACTTGTTATTTTCAGATGAAGATCTTAGAACTACAATTGAAACTGTAGCTGACTACTCCGCCAGAGGTCAAGGAGCAGTGCAGAGAAACCATCAAAGAACACATGTCTACTTTGGAGAATGTAGTATCAAGCTACAATGGTATTTTTGAAACTGCAATGGAGGTATGGACTATGTTGTAGGAGGACTCCAACCTACAACAACTATATACAGATATCAGATTGGCACAGTAGCAAGTTGATGAGTTCAAGGTGATTATGCACACTTTGGCACTAGTCCAGTGCTTCGTGCACTTACAAGAAATGAAGTTGTTACAGGTAGAAGTTGAGGAGTTGCAACACAAAGCAATAGTTTTGAAGGCTCAAATTCAACTGCGGATGGAGGAAATGAGCCAGATTACTCTGGCAATCTAGGAAAATTTGAAGACTTTCTAGTAGATAGAAAGGACCATGTGCCTCGCGATGGAGGGGCCAACTATAGAGAAGTTGGTGGAAGAAGTGCAGCAGGATGCAATACAGAGTGCATTGGACCTCGAAGTATTGAAGTTGGAGTTCACTGGCTTCTGAAACAAAGTGGAGAAACCAAATGAGTGACTCAAGATTGACTCACCATATTTGTGTTGGGGGCTGTTGGCTTTGTTGGTCCTAACCCAGGTTTAATGTTAGTCAGCCAAACAAATCCTTACACTACTATCCCTTTTGGGATCAACCCACGGAGCGCGCACCAAAGTCTCACCCGAAGTAGTATGGGGGGGACTCTGGAACCAAGTTTCCACACCTTAACATGGTTGTGATGTCGTTCTATACCCCTTGCTCCTTCCTTCACACAGGTCTCTAAGCCTTAGGGCTTATCGATCTACCCTTTATCCCATCCTTTAGTACCTATGCAAAGGTGTATCATTGATCTTCGCACAACCCTAACCAGTGGTTCAAGTTCTTTCACGCTCCTATGACGATGTATTATATAGGTTTCCAAGTTATCTCAAATTTTTTACTTATTCTACCAATCAATTATAGTTATTGTCACGCAAAATGATATTCTTACTTGCGTTCAACTAACATATATAATCACATACATTCGTGCATCAAATAAACATTTTGAAATAAACCAAGATTGAAATATAATCAAATGCATTAATGGAGACTTAATACACAATAATTGCATAATAATTCTCTTTATTGATATCTTCCAGCTTAATACAGATTCTATCCACCCTGCGCACACAGCTACTGGGGTCCACACACTCAGCTACATATTTCTACCCTAGGCCTTTGCGCACTCACTTGGAGAGCCTATACCTACGCTAAGACCTGAAAATACTTAGACTTCTTGACTCTACTTTGTTACTAACTCTTTTCTTCTTTACTCTTATCCCCCCTTAGAGCTTACTTACTTAGCTCCTTTTTATACAATCCCATGGTCTGCAGAACATTGATAGATCTTTAGAACCAACTTGACACTTTAAAAAATAAGGGTGGAAAACCCTTTATGAATCTTGACACCTTCATGCTCCGCAACCAAAAAATGCGGAGAATTTACAAACTTATTACAAAAAATTCCCAAAACATGTGCTTTATCTCCAAAACTTCTCTTGGGGGAAACTGCTCCCAACAGGCCCCCAACATAAACATGGTTACTCACCATTGAGTCACTATGTAGGTGTGAAGATATTGGTGGAAGAACTCCCAGCTTGACCTGTATGACTACCACCTCAGTGGTGCACTACGCAGCTGCCTAATTCACTTCTTCGACCAATTGCTCTATCGATGGTCTTGAACTATCAGCTTGAAGCTTATGTTGAGTCATCGATAGACTAGCAAGCTTTCCTTCAATGGAGGCTGTGATCAAATAGGCCTCATCCAACCAAGGCTTCAAGCATGCCTTCAGCATTGCCTCTTTGTGTTGAGCTGCATCTACCTTTTCCTTCAGTGTTTTGGCCTCCCGCATCTTGGCAAGACTCTGTGTGAGGGTGATAGTGTGTGTTGTTCCTTTCACCTCATCGTAGCACTGTTGTAGTTCTCATGCCTCTGTCTCCAACCTCTATACATTAGGATCTTCTTGCAGACTGGTCAGTACTTCGAACGACTGTTCAAACAACCTTGTGTAGTGTACTACTCCACTGTTTACTGCCGCTATCGCTTCTATGACAGTGATTGCACAATGCTCCTTTATTTCTGGCAGAGCTAGAGGTTCATCTCTAGCTAAACCTTGGCCAACTTTGTATGAGCATTATGCAACCCCATAGTTAGTTTGTGGAAATGTTCATCTACCTCCACATCCTTAGGAATGGAAAATTTAGGCACCATTCAGAAGGCTTCCTTTATGGCCTTTATCATGTGCAAATTTATGTTAGTAAGTTCCACCATGGAAGTGAGGGTGGTGTCTTGTTGTAGGGCCATCTGCACATTATTGATGTTCAGTTCATTGATCACCTACAAAGCGCGTTGTTCACGAGCCCTCAGCTCTGCGATCACCCCATCCTGCAGTAGGTGGAGCACCTCACCAGGAAGCGCTTCCATGTTCAACCCTACTCCCTTGAGGGCACTGACAGCAGGTCTTTCAGCTCCAATCTTTGTGGTCAGTGCTCCCTTCGGTAGCACTATCGCTCAGGAGTCCTTCACATGTAGCATCCCTGCAGCTTCTGAAGTAGCGATGGTGAGGCTGGTGGAAGCCACACCAGTCTATGATGCACAAATCTGCAGCTCAAGTAGACCTATCTGGATTGCCACCAATACTTGTTGCTACTACTGTTGGAACTGTTGTAGTACCTCCACGGTGACATCCTGCACCATATCTCCAATGTCATTCAAATCACCTTCTGTTAGGGTGATTGGGTCCAACGACGTCTTACTAGCCTTGGATTTCTTTCGTGGCCCAACTTTTTCATATCCTTTTGGACATTTGATACGAAATGACACATCTAAGGGTATGCTCCATGCTACTCTATCTGCTCGTCTATTTCTTCCTCTGTATCAGGCAAGGGAAACCTCGCACCTTTGTCAGAGCCGCACTCTGGTTTGCTTGTCTGCTCTTTCACCTAATGTGCAGCATCGCGCTCTACTTGGGCCTTATCATCAGCCTCCTTCCTCCTCTTCTTAGCCAATTGTGCCATCTTGAGCTTGGCCTCCTCCTTTTTGAGTTGCATGGTGGACTTGCTCGATCCCACCATTGAGTCTGAGGCAGTGCGCCACTCTGCCAACCAGCGATCAAGAACTGCATCGATCGCATCATCAGTTGCCAAGTAAAGAAAGTTATTCCACTTCTACTCAGGGTCCTTCCGTGCCTTGATCGATACGTGCTGAAAGTCTGCCTTGAACTCCACATATTCCTGCACTTTGGCAAAAATAGTAGGCGATAATCACGGCTTACAGTTGATAACCATGCGTATATTCATTTCGATCAAGATCCAAAAGTTCTAGATGTCCTTGATGTGCTGAGCATCCTTGGTCACCCAGAGCAAAGCATACTTCGCTGCTTTTGGTAGGTCTGGTGTAACCGAGGGGAATTGACTATATTCTAGAAGCTCCCAGGCTACCATCGCAATGGACAGCAATAGCCACGGATAGTGGAAGGTGTTGGTGAGTTCTTGTGCCTTGTAGAAGTTCACGAGTAACACACCAGAGAGATAGTGTGCCCAATTAAACTGAACTCCTTTTGCACATTGGGCCGCTAGAGCGACGATGGGTGTTGGCACTTCATCTTCGTGACACTTCCTCATAACTTACCAGCCAAACTTTGCATGCCCACCTTGACCACGGGATCACAGATAACCAAGATGCCATAGCTTCGCAGCTTCTTCACGAGCTTGAATTTCTCCTTCATGGCCTCCGTGAGGGTATGCTCACAACCTTTTCTGCCAAACATCATGGCCGAACTTTCCCCTGTATATAGCAGCACTGTGATCCTATGGATCAACCTGTCAGGTATCATCTCTTCCAGCCATAGACACGCATCATGCACCAAGCATAGGATCTTCTTGATTACCAATAATGTAATGGGATTGCGATTGTAGTGCAGCACCCATAGCAGGTTGAGAAAACCTACCTTATCTACACCCTTGAGCCACTTTCGCGGTTCCAACACAGTCATCCTGGTGGTTGTATGAATAACGCGGTGCTTTAGTTGTTCTGTCGCCAAGTGAGGGAAATTTTTAGTGTTAGCTAAGTCCCAGTCTTCGAATTTCAACAGTGGAACACACCCCAAGTGTGGTCCTTCAAAGAAAATCTCATCCGACAGTCCAAGGCGAGCTTGTTTTCATCAATGTCCTTCAACACCTTGGTCTTGCCCTTGTGTGGAGGGATGTATTCAGGAAAATTAGTAATAGGGTTAGTGCCCTCGACTTCAATGTCCTCCACTTCCATCCCCATATCCTCATCATCCATCGGGATGTCCTCAATCTCTTCCTCCTCTGGTTCCAAGTTAATATTGTTTCGCTTTTCCTGTGTGGTGGGCTTGTCCTTCTGTGAGTTTCTTCTAGGTGACGTGCGCATTGGTGTCGTAACCTCCTTGCCTTTATTATCCTTCACACTCTACTTGGTTGGGGTAGGTTTTAGTCTAGTTGTCTATGGTGACTTGGGGACTTTAGCTAGTACCTCTGCAACCTCTGGAGTAGCTCCCTTTGCCTCCATAACAACTTCTGTTGCAGCCCCCTCAGCTATCACTGCTTTGATGTCCATAGCTTCTATCCTAGGATAATATCATGGATGAAATTGTGGTCAAACTCTAGAAATTGATCAAACATTGGGCAATCAAGCAATTCTTCAAAAAATTCATGGTTCATGCATGTTTGATATCTCACAAACTTAATGTCAAAATGGCAAGTTTTTTTCGTTGGGCAACCACATGTAATTTATAGGCATTTTTGAATTCAAATTTGACTGTTCCCCCGAAATTCGGTTCATTAATGCCATATTGGTGGAAAATTTTCAAGGATCTTACCCATAAATTTCATTTTAACTCCATTTAGCCGCATTCTCACCATCAAATCATGAATAGTAACTTTAACGGTCACTTTCTGAATGACTTGCGTGGTTTTTTCTTGGGTAGCGCATCTCTCTCCACACTGTTACGAACCCTGTGACATCTCCTCATTCCGCGAAATCCCCCGATCGCAAAATGTCTCAACCCGGGTAGTGTAGTTTATAGTCTTGTGCCTCCCTTCAACTGCCTGTAGGGCTAAGACTATGCTACCTTCATATAGTCACCTAGCTGGATCATCGCTATATGGCTTCAATTGGCTTCCATTCACCTTTCCTGGGAAGGGATCTACATTCAATTTTAGCAACTAAACTGCTCCACCATCGGTAATCTCCTTAATGGCATATGGCCCTAGTTAGTGCATCCTAAATTTCCCTGGAAATTTATCAAACTTGCTATCATATAACAAAACCAGATCATTTACATTAAAGGTGCACAGTCTAATGTGTCGATCATGCCATGCTTTTTCGTACTGCTTTTGTACCTGTTGGTGAAATCTAGCCAGAAACCTTTTTTCCTCAAGCTCAGCAAGTTGTGCAAGCCTCTCTTCCAGGGCTCTACGATCTGTTATAACCATGAGTGCCGCTATGTGCAAACTAGGCACAATGTATTCCATTGGCATCACTGCTTCAACACCATATACAAGCCTAAAGGGTGTCTGTCTAGTTAGCTTTTTTCACGTCATTCAATAAGCCCATAGTATTTCGGGTATGCAGAGGTCCCAATCATTTCATTGAGAATTGCAAACCTTGGTCAGCACATTCTCTAGTACCTTATTGAATTCTTCCACCATCCCATTAGCCTGTTGGTGATAAGACATGCTTTTCTAGTGATAGTCCTAAAATTCCTCTGTTAGTGCGCTGATTGTTTCGTTCAAAAAGTGTGTACTGTGAACACTCAACAAAATATTTGGACACCCAAACCGCATTAATACATACTCAAAGAGAAATTTTGCAGTAGTCACTCCTGTGTAGTCCTTCGCAGGTTGTGCCTCTGATCATTGATTCAAATACTCAGTCGCGATGATAATGTACTATGCACTCGTCTTCTTTCCTTGAGGCTGAATGGGTCCCACAAAATCCATTGCCCATTTCTTGTAATTTTGTAATGTCATCTATGGGTTCAAAGGTAGCTCATGTCTCCGTGATGGCCTACCAGTCCTTTGACACACATCACACGCCCTGCAGTAGGCTTTTCAATCTTGATGTAGGGTTGGCCACCACAACCTTGCACATAGAATCTTCTACGTGGTTTCTCTTCTTGCGTAATGCCCTCTCATGGCACCCCCATGAGCATCCGTGAGGATACTACTTTCAAACTCTAGTACATATCAACGCAATACTTCGTTAGACCCCATTTTGTACAGATGTCTGACAATGACAGAAACGTCTGCCACATGCACCACTAACTGCTTTTTCTACTGGGTGGTGTTGCCTTCCGAGGTAGTTCCTATCATTAGGAATTGTATGATGTCTTCAAAGTGAACATCCGTGACACACACTGCAAAGAGTTGCATGCCAAACAATCCTTCCTCCAAATTAGTGGGATATTTTCTCGTTTCAATTCATGACAGATGGTCTGGTCCCGTGTTTCATCATCGAGGCTTCCCAATAACTTCAAAATCATACTCCTGGAACAATAATAACCACCTACAGATTCGCTCCCCCAACACAGGCTTATTGACTAGGTATTTCAACACAGAATGATCCATATACATATTAAAATGTCCACCCACGAATAGTGTCTAAATTTATGGAGTGCGTATACCATGGATAGTCCTTCACACTCATTGGTGCAATAGTTCTTCTCAGCCTTGGATAACCTCCTACTTGTGAATGCTATATGATGGTCCAATTGTCCTTCACCATTCTGTGTCAGTACTGCTCCTAGTTCTATACATGACGCGTCTACATGTACATGAAACTCCTTCTTCCAATCCGTGAAGATTAGAATCAGCGTGGTGATCTGGGCATAGCCCTTGATAAACTTCCTATATTACCTAGTATTTCCCAATGTTGCACGTAACTATTTCACACTCCTTGGTGCCTCCAGTTTAATTATCACTACGATCTTCATGGGGTCTACCATCAATCCTTGTTTGCATACCACATGACCTAGTAGATTCCCAAAAGGGACACAAAGAAAACATTTCTTCAGATTGAGCGCAATTTGGGACCTTTGACAAGTATCTAGCATTAACTTGCCACATGGCATTTTACCAACCCAAACACAATCCTGTCATCAAAGTACACCTCCAGAAACTTATGGATGAAGTCTTTGAATGCAACAATGACTACACACAAAAAAATTGAAGGTGCATTCTTTAATCCAAAAGGCATTATGGTGTACTGGAAGCATCCCCATTCAGTCGTGAAGGTTGTCTTGCTTCTATCTTCAGGCACGATTTTCATCTGATGGTACCCGGAGAACCCATTAGTGATGGAGTACACTTCCTTTCCACCTACATTATCCAATACCTCATCAGTGAATGGAGTTGGGAAAGATCATGTTCGCAAGCATCATTCAACTTCCTGAGATCTACGCATATCCTTATTTCATCCTTCTGCTTATTTTCTTGTACCACCATTAGGCTCACCCAATCAGATTCTTCTACAGTCTCAATGATGCCTACCGCAAGCATCTTATCTAACTCTAAGTGGACCTTCTCCTTATACTTTGAATTGAGATGGTAAGGTCTTAGCTGAACTAGCTTTGCGTTGGGTTTTAATGTGATCTTCATAATGCCTAGGTCTCCTATTATCCCCTTTAAATCTATAAACTTAGTAGGGAACAAATCTTGGTATTCGCGGAGCAAGTTGGGATCATCACGTCATCCTAGTAATCTCCAATATTTGTGAATTTTGGCTTTGCTTTCGTGCAATTATTTATCTGTTTATTTTTTAGCAGCATGGTTATATCAGGATTCGCGATCAGCAGTCCCTCGACCTCGCGGTGACCCTTGGTTTTAGGGATATTAATCTTTCGAGCATCCTCATCTTCTTCATCAACAGTCACATTATAACATTCCAGTTCATGGCTCATCTAAGTAGTCCAATCAAGTTGAATCGGATCCAAAGAATCCTACAGTATCCTAAATATCGTTGCTTTAACTTCTTGTAGTGCTTCATCAATACAATCAAACCCATCTTCATTGTTGAACATCATTATGAACCCTTTATGCAAAATATCCCATTCTCATGTGCCATGGCAAAGCTCTATCTCCAAATAGCAGATCATCGGGATGACATCCAAGCTGTGACAAAACAAGTGAACCCATTCAGGTTGGGGCTTCACTCCATAGGCCTTAGCCCATTTAGCTAAGTGTATCATCCTTCCCATCATAATTTTCCGTCACTCGTACCTTCAGCATCCCAAAGTATGTTCTTATCATCCTCCTATACTTGCACCAATATCAAAACTACCCTTGTGGGTACCCCACCATCTCGCAGGCCTAGTGCACAATGCCTAGTCCAAAGCCTGGAAGTGCTGCTTCCTTGGTACTTCCCTCTCAAATGCATCCAAAAACACATCCACATCATTCAAGCCATCATAAATAGGCATATTTCTTACCTCTGACGACACACAACGCAATGATCAGGTCATCATGTTATAGCTCAACGTAGTTACTTCATGTAGTCGATTCTGCCAGCACTCTAATTATTCATCTAAGTCTGAGGTGAAAGAACTCTCGTGATCCCATGTAATTCGTCCATCCACTGTCGGATTCACCCAATCTTGGTCTCGCGTTGTTATCTTATATATGTGGTCCAAATCATCATTGCTTTCGTAATCACGGACTGGTTCAGTATAACGTGATCATTCTGCAGGATCTGGGGGTACTATTACGTGAAGTGATTTCTTTTCAAATATCATCTTTCACTTCTTTAGGTTGATTACCTCGTTCATGTTAGTAGCCCAATGTATGCCAAGGAGCACAGGGTAGGGGTTGTTGTCATCCACAATTTCTATTACTTCAAAATCAGCCAATGCACTCATGCCTTCAATATCTACAATTACTCCTTACAACTGTCCAATGGGGATGACCTTTTGCTAATTTTCTATCCTTAACTGAATTGGAGACCACTGCAATGTGGGTCTCCCCATCTGCTCCCAAGTATGCTTTGGCAAAATGTTCACATTTGACCCCAGATCCAGAATAACTTGATGCATTTCATATTCTCCTATCTGCGCGGTGACTCTCATCTCACGTCCTGTCCTTTCTTTATGCTGACCAATCTTTTGTACCAAAGTGTTTCTGATGAATCTATTTATAAGTTCCTATAACCCCTTCATAGCATTTCTATCACATTGCAGCTTCATACAGGTCTCTAGAAAGGTCGTAAGCATAGAAGGGTCCATTTCCTGAACAGGTTTATCTCGACTCCCTAAGGTAGAGGCCTCAGTGAAGCTCCTCTTTGCTTCCATCAATGTTTTGCATGCACGCTCCAAATCAAATTCAACCTCCTTCTCTGGAGCTTTGCGAACCCACACGCTATCTTCAAGTTGTTTTCCCTTATCATATCCCATTGCAATTCCACTTCGGAGCACTATATTCACATTCACATCTTCTTTGCGAGGCTCAACCCTCATCATCTGCAAGTTCTGAGTCAGTTGTGGAGGTATCATCCCTTTGTCATGTATCCTTGCTATTAGTTTAGGATAGTCCTTCATCTCATGATCAAACTGAGTAGAATATTTGCACAACGGAAACATTGGGTTAGTGCATTAGTGAGCATAATGTCTTGGTCCTCCACAATTGTAACAAATCAGCTGTCCCCGACCTATGCTAGGTCCTCCTCTGCCTCAGCCTCATCTGCGCCCCTAAAAGCCTGTCTACACCATCCTACCACCCTAGTCAAGAGGCCGCCTTTTTTCCTGAACGCTATAGGCAGGTGTTCTATCCATCACCAATTCATAACTTTAGCAATTGTGCTCATCATTCCCTACCGACCTATAGAAGTTGCAGAATAGTTGTTGCGTTGTTTGTACAAACTTCTGTAACAAATGACAATTATCAGTCGTATGTTTCGCTGCTACTTGACATATAGTGCACCACAATGCAGGCCCCATGCTCAATCCCACTTGGGCTTCCGACCTCAAAGGCATCGTTCCTCCTCCTGTAATATAGTTCATAGATATCAGGCAATGGTCTTTGTCATGTCCATGACCTTTACATTTCAAGCACCATATCTCTTTGCACACCTCTGGCTGAATCGTTTTGTCTTGCTTTGGAATTTGAATTTTGAGGCAAATATTTTACAACTGTGCATAGATCAACTGAACTCCTAGATTTAGATCTTGCATCGGTGTTCCATGTAGTCTTATTGTAATCTCCAAGGCCTCTGCTTGAGTTGTAATCTTATTTTGTGACCACGCAACCCTTAGTTGAGGAAAGAGAGAAGCCATGAACCATTCATGGTGCTGCCCATCCGTTAAATTCATATTATCTTCACAGATTTTACACTTCAATCTGTAATCCAACTCCCAAGGGGTCTCACCTAGTTTCATCTTGATTTTCTTGAATCACACAATCATTTGCACCTCAGATTTAGGCATACTAAACTCTTTATTCAATGTGGTCTGGATATTTTCCAACACAATGTTTGGGTTATCATTAGACTACTTGATGTACCAAGTTAGCACACAATCCTATAAAGCACTAACCAACGTCACCTTCTTCATGTGATCATCTATGATGCCCCGAGCTTCCCATACAACTTTTATGACGAACCAGAACTGGTTCGGGTCCTCATTCCCCAAGCCCCTAAACAATGGAAGCTTCACTGAATTCACCATGTTGAATTTTGGTGTAGGTGGTGGTGGTGTGGGCAAAGTCGCAGGTGACAGTGGTGGAGGTGGAGGTGGTAGTCGTGTGAACCCTTATTTTATCAACTGAACTACTCTTTGCAGTGAAGCCTACGCTACTCCCTCATTGTCACTCAAAGGAGTTGAAACTAATGGGCTATATTCAAGAACCTTTCTTCCCTCATTCCTATAACTCTTTCCACTTCGTGTAGCTCCAAACATCAAGGTAGCTTCATAGCCTGATTTTTGCACAATAACATCTTAATCCAAGTATTTAAAGACTTCACATACTTACCTCGCAGACCTTTGAAAATGCATTGCTTTGCCTTGTTTTAAATGACTGAGGTATCGAACATGAATTGAGTCACAAACCCTCCTATGACACGATTGAGCCAATGATCGATAGAGCAGGAGATATTATCCTCAAAAGATTTTAGTCTCTGTACTAACTCTCTGGTGTAGACAATAGGACTGTTAAGGCTCCACCTTCCTCGGTTATCTGCTACCTTTGCGATCCACTCATATAACTCAACTAGAAAGGAACAGAGAAAGATCTCATGGATTTTTGTATACAGGTACCTATCTAGCCATTGTTTTTTTGTTAGCCACAGATTTTTGTTTCTTGCACTATGAATTCATGGATCTTCCTATTGAACCAGGCTTCGATCTCTTTCTTAGCTGGATTCTAGTGATACAACATCACACATCTCTCATGCAGATTTCTAACCCAGGTAACGGAACCATTTGTTCACTTTGTGGGCCCTGACCCAAGTTTAGTGTTAGTCAGCCAAACAAATCCCTACACTACTAGCCCTTTCCGCATCAGCCTGCGGAGCGCAGACTGAAGTCTCACTCAAAGAAGTATGGGGGGATGTTAGAACCAAGTTTCCACACCCTGGGATGGTCATGATGTTGGTCTATATCCCCTCCTCCTACCTTCACGTAGGTCGCTAAGCCTTAGGGCTTATCGATCTACCCTCTATCTTGTCCTTAAGAACCTCCATGAAGCTGTATGATTGATCTTTGCGTAGCCCTAACCAGTGGTTCAGGTAATTTCACATTCCTATGACAATGTATTGTATAGGTTTCCAAGTTATCTCAAGTGTTTTACTTATTCTACCAATTAATTATAGTTATCATCACATAAATTGATATTCGTACTTGTGTTTAATTAACAGATATAATCACATACATTCATGCATCAAATAAACATTGTAAAATAAACCCAGATCGCAATATAATCAGATGCATTAACAGATACTAAATACATAGTAATTACAGAATACTTATCTTTATTGATATCTTCCAGCTTAATATAGACTCTATCCACCCTGCACACACAGTTGTAGGGCTCCATGCACTTAGCAACAGACTTTTACCCTAGGCCTCTGCACACTCAGCTGTAGAGCCTCTACCTATGCTAAGACCAGAAAACACTTAGACTTCTCCACTCTACTTTGCTACTGACTATTCTCTTCTTCACTCTTCTCCCCCCTTAGAGCTGACTTACATAGCTCCTTTTTATACAATCCCATGGTACTTGGACCATGGGTAGATCTTTACAGCTGACTTGACACTATACAAAATAAGAGTGGACAACCTTTTATGACTCTTGACACATTCGCGCTCTACGACCACAAAATGGGGAGACTTAACAACTTTATTACAAAAAATTCCCAAAACATGGGATTTTAGCCCCAAAACTTCTCTTGGGGGAACTTACTTCTAACAGGGGCCTATTGGGATGGCAAACCTGGGGTTAATTTTTGATAGTTAAGTCATTTTTTGTAATAAGTTTTATTAAAATGTAAAGTCTCTGTGAAATGTGGAAGTAGAGCATGAAGCTAAGTAAGAGTCAAAAGGGGCATTAGTCCCTTGTATGGGTAGGTGATAGGATGGTTTTGAGACTCATCCATGATCTGTGAGCCATGGTATTGTAATGAAAAGGCTATATATAGTTGAGTCATAGTGATTCTAAGGATAACTCTTGGTAGAGAACAATTGTACGAGAAAAGTGTTAAGGCAAGAAAAGTATGTTTCCTGTACCTAGGTGAAAGGGGAAGGCTCTTGCAGGTGAGTGTGCAGAGACCTTGGTAAGTCCATAGTTGAGTGCATGGGCCTCGACAAATGGATGCGTAGGGATAATAATTTTGTATCTAAACATTTACATCTTAATAAATATTGTTTTGAGACGAATCTATGCATGTGTGCCTTATTTATTTACTTATGTTTAAGTTTATGTATCTTCACTCTGTGATATGGTTATGTGAATTAATGCTTAATTTTTGAGTGAAATGGATATATTTGTAATATTCATGCATAATAAGTATAAATAACCACCTTCGTGGAGCTCCGAAAGTTGTCAAATAGATCTTCTATAGTTAACTATTTAGAAAGGTTAGATCTAGGTGATAAGGCCTTCAAAATATATAGTTTATTGTGTGAAAGTAGTGAATCTGTAACTTTCATTCATGTTAAGTACAATCAAGTACCTTCGCGAAGACCTTAAGGTCATTTCAATAATAGCGGTTAACAGTTGGAAGGGATAGATTTGCGTGAAGCTAGATCTAAGCTATAATAATTTCCAGAATACCATCACGAAGGCCTCCCGATAAAGACACTTGGTTCTAGCATCTACCAATATTGCCTCGGTTCAGACTGCAACCTACACTATGCAGGTTGTTTCTGAAAGGGCTAGCAATTAGGGTTTTGTTGGTTGGCGTGAATAACTTTGTACCTAGGTCAAGCCCCCTTAAGCCAACACCTTGTCAAGAGGGAGGTTAGAGTTCAATAGGCTTAGGATAGGGGTGGTTGATAATCCCTTTCTTTCTGAGAGGGAGTGTTAAAAAAGTATCAAGAAAATATCAGTTTGACTTTACCTTGGTCATACTAGAGAAAATTCAAATTTCTATTTCAACAAAAATCTTCGAGGTAGTTAACTAAGGTGACATGGCACTTGTCACTCAGTTAACTCAATTAATTTGAGTTGGGGAAGCTTAATTTTAGTTCAATATGATTGATTCCTAATTTGTAGCTATTTATTTAAGTTAATTTGAGTTATTGTCAGTTAAACTAGTTCTAATTGTCAAAAGAACTAGTGGAGGTCAAGTTGTCAAAGTGGAACTTCAACCACACTCAGTGATCAACTAGTTAACTAATCAATCAACCCAAAATAATTATTTCATGCAGATAACTCGAGTTACCCAGTTGAGATGGAGATTCCAAGCTAGTTGTAGGATATTTCCATGTGTATAGGTGGTGCATGTAGTCGTAGGAAGGACCTAGAGGAACTATGCAATTAAATAGAAGGAATTTTGGAAATAATAGGGGTTAATCTCCTCAAGCAACAATGTAAGGAAATAGGAGCTTGGAGGACTTGAAAATTTGCTGAGTGTTGGCTAGAGTTAGTTAGTCTGGTAGAGCGATAGACTATACACCTGAAGGGTGTTCTCAAGATTGAGAAAGTATATGTATTTCATCTCTATTATATGATTATTGCAATACAGATAGGAAGGGGTTTTTAGTATTTTCCTTACCCTAGATGAATCTTTGTGCATCTGTGATGTTTCCTTTTTCTTGTCTATGATTTGTGTTCTGGATGGTGAATTAACTTCCGCAGATTAGTAGAGTAGCTTCAAATCTTGTGATTTAGTAAACTTCATGAGCTATTTTGAATCTACAAATTAATTTATACATGCTCCTGATCCTTCCTTGCTTGTCAAAAAAAAATGATTTGGTAGTAAGAACCCAGTTTCAGGTGCCTCTGACATAATGATATTAGAAAACTAGTCTCTCGCCGATATCACTTAAAGAAAGGAAAATCGGAAACTATGAAAACCTTCTTGGAAGTCGTAATTGGGAAAACTTGGGCCAAGAACTAGGAAATAGAATAGTAGATTTTGAAAGAGAAAATAAAGATAATATTGTTTTGTTCTAGCTAGTTAATTAATACCTTTCTTGATATCTATATGGGGTAGCTAATTAAGAGATGCAAGTTATTTTCAGGACAATTTCAAAATCATAAAGATAGTCGTAGGATGGTTATGCTAGAGACACGTTTGAAAAAGCATGGGGATGTTATATTTCCTCTTAAGATTAATAGTAGGGATTTAAAGGAATTATAACGAGTAAAATATTTGAGCTACCCTATACCCTTATAAAAATTTTCTCCTAATCCAAGAGTCACTCCCTTTGTATCTCTATTGACACCATTTTCTCAGCTTTACTTTTTTCTACTGCATTTCCCTGTTCATAAATGGAATGCTACTAGCATGTTGTCCACCTGTAGCTTAAAGTATAATTGTCCACCTTGAAGGTGCTAGCACGTATTCTACCTATAGCTAAAGTATAAAGGTTCTAGTACAAGTATAAATGTGCAGCGGAATGTTAGTAATTTTATAGTTGGAACGCTTGAAGTGCACGAGGATCATTCTTCCCAATGATGAAAGATATTGGTGCATTCCTTCTAGGGCCAATAAGCCATTCCTTCTAGGGCCAATAAGCCATCTTGGAAAATGAATATCCACCACAATAATGATAAAATAGTAAGAATTGTATACAACATGCATATGGTGATCCAAGTGGATATTGGTGGCCAACCACCAATTCCACTTGGACCACCACCATTGTCTCTTTTAGTTTTTTAGTTTCCTTAACTGTAGCACAATTTACTATTTCTAGCATTTTTCCGGGTCCTAAACTTCTAGAGCCGTTTTGAAGCCCTAAACAACATTTTTTTGGCAATCTTGTATCAGCCATTTTTTAACTAAAACTATCTTTTTTTTCATAGTCCTGGGAGAGATCTTTCCAATGGAGTATCATGCGTGTGAAATGGAGATAATAGGACCAAGTCATGACCCTAGGAAATTGGTTGTTTAACTAACCCTAACGGGGCTCATAAACTCTTAGTGTTACATCTCCTTGGGTTAGGGTTTTGGTTGCTTAGGGTTTTATCTTATTGTTCAATAATAAAAAGGACCTTGAGCCTCATTGTAATGCAGTTCAAAGGCATGTAACTGCCACATCTCTTCTTAGGGATAAGCTACCATTGCCCAAGCTAGTATTATTTCCATTCTGTTTGTAAGCATATTCAGTATTTTATATTAATGAAATGAAGTGTTATTTCTACTACATCTTTGTATTTGTGGTTATATCTATAATTGGTTGTGTTCCTGTTTAAATCCAGATCAATGGTATTAGAGTAGTCTTATCTTTCTATATTTTTCCTTGCATGTCCCCAACGAGGTCGAGATATAAGGAGTTATGGCTTGAACTAGTTAAACCTTTTCTAGACTAGCCTCAAAAATCCCTACGGCCTCCCATGAAAGATGAAAAGAACGATGAGGGGGAAGGAGATCATATCAAAATCTTGCTCGAAGAAGCCCTTGAACAACAAATGAATGTGATGATGGACAACTTTTCCCAGATCCTTCAGCGGTTATCCAAGGGAACACATCTACCTCTGACAGCTACTTTGGAAGAGCCACACCCTTTAAGGTACAAGTTAACTTTGACATTCCCATATCTGAGGGTCAGATAGATGCAGACGATGTAGATAAATGGTTAAATTTACTAGAAGGATATTTTTCCGTTCATGATTTTTCTAACCAAGAAAATACCACTTGTTCACTTCTCAAAGTAGGCCCCCCATGTCAAGGACTGTTGGGAAACCTACTATGAGCAGAAGAATGAAAGTACGAACTCACTATTTTCAGCCACAACCACTTGGAACTCATTTTGAGATGCCATCAAGGAGTAGTACTAGCCTGTCGAGAGCTATGAGGATAAATAGATAAAGTGGACAACACTTTGATAGGGAACGAACCAATATGTGTTAGAGTTTACCAATGTTTTTCATACCCTTCGCACAAAGTTGGGTATCAAGGATTCTGAGAAGCATTTGGTTCTCAATTATCGCAGTTGCCTGCACAAGTACATCGAGGATGAGAGGGAATTCCTGGACATCTCCTTGCTTGGCATGGCATAACAATATGTTGTCAAAATCGATAAAAAGTTCAAAAAGAAGAGGCGAGACTTTGGATCTACGAATCTGAAGTAAGGGAATGGTGCCCCCAAACCACAAAACAAAGGACAAAGCTAAGGCAGGGGGGCCTGGGACCACCCACCAAAGTTGCAAGTAAAGAGTAGCACCGCGAAGTCGAATAAGGACATGAAAAATTGGAATGAGTTCCATAAGAGCTCCACTCACAACACAAGTGAGTGTCAGGCGAAGCATTCACTCGTGGCTGAGCTAAAGGCTTCAGAATCAGATGCATATTCTGAATCTGAGTTAGAACCCGAAAAGGGGAATGACAAAGGGAAGAAGATTATCGATGCAAATCCCAGTGCTACAGTTGCTACCACGAATATAGAGAAGGAGGAACCTGAAGATCTAGAGGAGGAGGAGCACCTCTTCCACTCCCATATGTGGGTAAAGGGTTCCCCACTACAGTTCATTGTCCAAAAAGGGAGCCAAAATAACCTCATTTCGGTAGAGGTCATGAAGTGACTAGGCTTACCAACCACAACACATCCACAATCTTGCACCATCGATGGGCTTCACCAAGGATGGGATCTTTGCGTGAGCCAGCAATGCCACCTTCCACACAACATGAAGCCCTTCAAGGATGAGGTATTATGTGATGTTTCTCCCTTGATATTTGTGATATATTATTAGGACAACCATACTTTTGGAAGTGACATGTTATCTACAAGTCAAAGCCTTGTGTTGTTATTTTTACTTTGGAAATAAGTTGTACAGGATACCGGAGGTAGCACTGCCTACCACCATCTCTTTAGTTACTGCAAAAGAATGCAATAAGCACATTTCCAAACCGGGAAATTTGGTTTCCTCATGATACGCCCTCAGGGAAAGAAGTAGATGGTGGTCATGACCTTCAGGCAGGGCCCCTCCACACGACAACAACACATGGACAAGGTCGTGGAGGAGTACAAGGAAATCTTCACCTCCCTCATAGGGGTGCCTTTGCACTGTCAAGTCAAGCACTCCATCAATTTCACCCCAGGTGCATTGTTTCCCTATGGAATAATCTATTGGTGCTCCATTCTAGAGAACAATGAACTCAAGAGGCATATTTTGGAGCTCTTGTAGAAATTTCACTTCCATCTGATTTCATCACCTTGTGGGAGCCCGATTGTGTTGGTAAAAAAGAAGGATGGGAATTGGAGACCTTTTATTAACTATCGAGTGCTAAACATGATCACTGTCTGGAATAGGTACCTGATCCCACTGATTGATGAGCTTCTGGAACAAATGAAGGGGGGGGAATATTTCAAAAAGATCGACCTGAAATCAGGATATCACCAAGTACCAATCGAACCCTCTAATGTGTGGAAGACTACCTTCAAAGCCAAGGAGGGCCTTTTCGAATGGTTGTTTATGCCTTTCAGGTTGACGAATGCTCCTGCAACCTTCATGAGGTTGATGGATGACATCTTGCAGCCATTCACCAACTCATTTGTAGTGGTATACTTGGATGACATCCTGATCTTCAGCCACATTTGGGAAGAGCACGTCCACCACATCCGACAGGTTCTCCAACACTGTGACAATGTGCCAATTTGGAGAAATGCACTTTTGGCATGAGCCAGTTTTAGTATCTGGGATACATTATTGATGAACAGGGGGTGCATGTGGATCCATTCAAGATCCAAGTCATTCAGGATTGGCCAGCTCCAACCACTTTGACAGAGCTTCATAGCTTTCTGGGTCTTGCCAATTTCTACCACAAGTTCATGTTGGGATTCTCTCATATCACTTGGCCCTTGAGTCAAGTCACCAAGGGGCGAGTGAAAGAAAAATTATTTTGGTATGAATCTCAAAAAAATACATTCAGAGAGTTGAAACATCGCCTCTACTTTGCACTAGTGCTCACATTACCAGACTTGCAACAACCATATGAGATTGAGACAAATGCCTCTGACTATTCTATTCAAGTAGTCCTTACTCAACAAGGGCATCAAGTGGCATATCACAGTGAGAACTTTTAGACATAGTTCGGAACTATCCCACTTATGACAAAGAGATGTATTCCATTGTGCAAGCCTACCGAAAATGGAAGAATTACATTTTGAGGAAGGAAACAATCATCCACACAGACCACCAGCCCCTGCAATTCATAAAGATGCAAGGGAAGTTACAGAATGATCACCATCAGAAGTGGTCTGCATACCTGTAATAGTTACATTTGAATATCAAGTAAGGGAAGCACTAATAATGTTGCTGATTGCCTCAGCTGATCATCGATCATGGCGTTAACCACCATGCTCAACTATTGTGGGCACAAGACTTCTCATTGGCCATTTCTCTACAAAATCGACCTAGAATTCGGCCACACATACTGGATGCTCTTGGAGGTTCAACAAATTCTAGATTTTGACCTCTAGGATGCCCTATTATGCCACCTAGGACACCTCTGTGTTCCTTCAAGCCAACGTGCCAAGATTATTTTGGAAGCACACTACAGTCGGGCCGCTGGGCGTTTTGGGGTCGAGAAATTGGTGGTAGTACTATATACATATTTCTATTGGCTAAATCTTCGACAGGATGTTAAGAAGTACATCAGATCATGCACTGCCTACACCATTTCCAAATCAACCATCAAGAAGAAAGGCCTCTATACTCCACTACCTACCCCTAGTCGACTTTGGGGATCCATCTCCATGGATTACATGTCAGGTCTTCCTTCTATTAAGCATGGAAACGACTATGTTTTTGTGGTTGTCGACAGATTCTTGAAGATGGCCATTATGGCTCCCTATAAGAAGAATATCATAGCGGAAGCCTTTTCTAAACTCTTCGTCGAATGAGTGTGGTTATAATTTTGGATCCCATAGTCTATCATCTCATATCGAGACAACAGGTTCTTCATTACATTTTGGTCCAGTCTCTAGTCAATGTTGGACACCAAGCTCACTAAGTCCACAACTTTCCATCCCCAAACTGATGGCCAAACAGAGGTCATCAACAAAATGATTGTACACATTCTGCACATGTACATCTCAAATCATCCATGCACATGGGATGAGAGCCTCCTCTATGTTGAGCACAACTATAACCAGGCTCTCCACAGCTCGACTGGCCACAACCCTTTTTAGGTGGGCTTGGGATTCCAACCACTATGTCCCATTCATGTGGTCATGCCATTTGTAGCTAGTCAAGCTAATTCGGCTCATGTCTAGTCTGAGACCAATAAGGGAAACAAATTCATTGAACACATCCAACATATCTGCCAGGAGGTTCATGACACTCTAGAGAAATCAAATGCCAAGTACAAGCATCGACATGATCAACATTCAGTGCCACATAAGTTTCCAGTGGGCGACAAAGTTCGGTTGCATTTTCAAAAGGAACGCCTTACTAGAGCCTATCGAAAACTCAAACCACTCTAATATGGTCCTTACACCATTACTAAGGTTATGTGAGATAATTCATTTGAGCTCAACATTCCTCCATTCCTTGGCCTGCACCCAATGTTCAATGTGGACTGCCTTCGACCATATGTCCCACCATTGGTAGACACATCAAACATTGCAGAACAAATCACACCTATAGAGTTCAATCCAGATTACACAGAACAAGCCACAAATGATTGGATCATGGACATGCAGATCAAGCACACTCACCGGTAGAATATCCAACTGTATCGAGTTTTCAAAGTAAGCCAACTCCTTCACCAAGGCAGGTGACTTATCAGGGATCAAGTTCAATAGAAGTTTCCCCATCTCATGGAGGAACTCAACACAATGGGGACCATTGCTTCCTAAGGGGGGACGAATGATCTAGGTGGATATTGATGGCCACCTACCACTTCCACTTGGACCCCCACTGTCATGCGGAAAGAGTTATTTTTGTGGACAAACCTAACCTCCCTAGGAGTCTAAGACTCTCTAGTGACATACAAACCAAACAAGAGCAATCCTTCTCTAAACATACATTATTCTATGAGAAACCAAGTGTTTTCCGATCTTACCTTAGGTCCAACGCTTGTTGTAGCAGTCCAGCCTTGCTGATCCAGATGAGCTCCTCCTTCACTTTAAGACCTGCATACACTAACAAGGCAAACGATTACATAACACCTGAATATTTCATAAAACAAAGCATATTCATCACATAGACCAAGGAGTACATGAAATAATTCATTAACAACAAATCATTGAGAAGAATGGACTTATTTGTATTAAGGAAACAAAAAAGGAACCATTACAACCTGAGCCTTGGTGTTGTGCAAGCTCCTCCCAGGGTCCAACAAGAGATTTCCTCTACTTTGACAAGCTCACCCACTCCCAATATGGCAACAAGGAAGGATAGTGATCTCTCCTCACAAGTCAACAATGGAAGTCCTAATTCCAGCAGCATTTATCCTTTGGAATGTTCAGCTTTTAACCTTCCCTCCTCTGGCCCAATGCCTGTATTTATAGTACTCTAGAGGAAGTTATTCAGTTCCAACATCAATGGGATACTCCCTCTTTT
>APFE031420460.1:31386-87671 GCA_000404065.3 Pinus taeda | reverse complement strand
CACAGCGTCTGCGACTGCGCCTATGTTAGTAGAAGCAAACAGCGGCAATAGCAGTGGAGTATTAAGTTCTCCGGCTAGTCAGCAGCATCACGTTAGGGTTTCAAATGCCAGGGCCCGCTCACGGGGTTCGGTCTTGGCTTCGAGCTTCTCGGGAAGTCACCTCGATCGGCCTTTTGCTGGACAGTTCGAGGTAGGTTGCTTTTGACGCTAATAGATTTCGTTCATATTCTTTAAATGTAGAGATTAGATGAACATAATAATAAGAACTATAATGTCCTTTACGATCTACGTGCTCTATAGCACCTTTTAAAGTTACAGAATCAAAATGCTTTGAGATCACTCTGCTGTACAGGACTATCTATTTTCAGAATCAAATTGATTGGCTACAGGTCTACAGCACTATTTATTTTTTGTATCAGAGTGAGTGGCCGCAGTAAAGGAATTTTTGAGGTGTTCCGATTGATGGCATTATAGTCCCAATGTTTCTGTTAAAAGGAAGTAAAAAGGAAAAAAAAGAACATATGGCCGGGGTTGTTGTATGGGGGCCTGAGTACTGAAAGTGCTTTAATTTGATATAGAATGTTACAGAGTTCTTACTGTGATATTAATGATTTTTTAACAGCGATATCGGGGTTCTCGGTCAGCTTTGTGGAAATCAACTGTGAACGAGGTAAGGCAATGATTCTTCTTCTTCTTCTTCTGCTTAATTTTTAAATTTTTTGTTGCTGTCTTCGTGATCATATTTGCCAATTAAGTGATGGAATTTCTTTATCCCACAATGTATAGCAGGTTGCAGTCCATGGATCCTCTAATGCTGCAGCAATTCCTGCTGCTCAAAGTTTGGAAGTGAAAGCGGCTGGGGACAATGGGGACAAGCCTGCTGAGGAGTCTTCAGCTTCATCTTCAGTGCCTTCCACAATGACGGGTTCGGCTATTTCTGCATTTATGAGTGAAGTCGCTGATCTGATCAAGTAAGATTTGCTGCATTTGCTAATATTCATTGGCGATCTAACATGTTTCTATTAGATTTTAACCTTTTCGTTAATGATGCCTCGTTGTCACACGCGAGAAAATATATTTCACAGACCATGCCATGCCCACAAAGAGGCAATCAGTCTTACATTCGGCTAGGACGCTAAAATAGGGGAGTCACAGATCCACCAAAATTGCCCACCTTTCCCCTATACCATCCTACCGGAAGTAAGGGGGACCTCAGCTAGTTTGGAGCCCTGGTGGATGGCCTAACAAATGCTCAGCCTTACCTTTGAACCAACACTCTATTGGCATCGTTTTAAGATTTGCTAATTGCTGATCTGAAAACAAAAATCAGATTCACTCTTTTTTAATAGTTCCTTACAAAAGTTTGTTTCTAGGTTTGACCAAATTGCATGGGTCAAGAAATAGGAAACATTTTGTTTTCGTCATTAGTGGGCTTTATTCCGTTTGATATGTTTGCTCTTATAGCATGGTGTAGAAGATGAACCAAGGCTTTGTACAGTACTTTCACAAGCCAACATCCTTTGCAGTGATCTTGTATCTGAAATGAAATAATACTGCAACTTTTGAAGTAAGCAAAACTGAAAATTAAGAGTTACAGAATAAGACTCCAAACAAGGTAAAAGAGTGAGGTCACCTACACTCAAGGATGGATAGATAGAATTTTATTAAACCAGTTTACGAGGTCAACTGGTGGAAGGACCAAGATGTTTCCATATGACACTAACTCCTATAGGAAGTTTCATGCACTAAACTATAGTAAAATATCATAGAAACAGATTCCATGAAATAAGAGTTGGATGAGGTGAGGGTATGATCCAAGTTCATAACGCAAAGAAATATTGTACTGATCTGCACTTTGCCTCCTTTGCTCCTCCTTGCTTGCATCATCCTAACGCAACAGGTCTTTGGATCGTATTCATGTCTCACAATCGATCTTGCAGTTTTAGTTGTTGTAGATCCGACCATCTCACCTAGGAATGTTGTTTCTGGATTGCTGATCTGAGTCCAAGTCCAAGTAATGGAAGAAGACATCACAATAAACACCAATTATAGGTTGATTGCATATGCCTGGCTTGCATCTATCATGCGACCTTCGTTGCTGTAGATCCTGCCATCTCCTCTTGGAAGGTCATTTCCCAATTGCTGATATGAATCTGAATAATGGAGGAAGACGTCTCTGATGAACACCAATAAGTGGTTGTTTGCATTCATAAAATAATAAAGAGTGATAAATAAGACGGGGAAAGCCCTATTTGTACCAATCAGCATATATCCATTTTAACCCCAGATTTATTGAGCAATGAGAAGGATAAAAAATAGCTTTGGTTTGGTATTTTTTATGTTGGTTTTTAGTAATTCAAGATTAAGAAGGATCTATGCTAGTTTGGTATTTTTTTATGTTGGTTTTTAGTTTCTTACATCAGACATTTGGTGTCAACTTTTTTCCATCTTAGTTTATTGGCATTACATACATACGTTCGTGACACATCTCTTCTACTTGGATTGTAAGAGTAGTGAGAGGCCAAAACCTTAACTTAAAGCTTGCGTCTCTAATTAATTGATTAGGTCCGTATTGCATAAAAGTGCCTGGCCCTTATTCCATGAAATCACCTTTTCTACAAATATGGAAACATGATACTATAAATCAATGTTACAAATATTTTTTTTTTAACTTTTTGGGGGCTATATGGTCAAGGGTCTAGAAAGAAACTTATTGGAAATATCTGAAAATATTGGCAAGTATAAACTTGAACTTGAAAATCCCAGAAAAATTGACAACTTGAAAAATTATAAAAGAATCAGACATATTGGGAGAAATCGGAGATATTTGCAACACTGCTATAAATGCCTATGATTTGAACATTATTACAAAATCATGAATGTACGTACAAGAGAGCTCATGTACACAGAGCCAATACGAAATAAAGATGATATGGTTAGGTGCAGATGTACTTCCTCTTAAAAAGGCTTTGCCCACAAAGCTGAAAAAACGGACAATAAAGTTCGATGTCGAAAAAACTGCTGGAGTAGCCGAAAATATGCATTGCCTTCGCAATATAAGTCCAAAGTATGTTATATAATAGCTTGAAAATTGCAGAAACAAACCTCTGGATTATGGATCTGTATGTGGTAGTAAAAGCCTCATTGTGCTCCTCAGAGTGACTTTTTAGGTTTGTGTGCAAAGAAAAGATGGGTGCATTCTATGTTTAAGTCACTTGGAGAATTAAGAGCAAGATTTAAATTTTAAACCCCAAACCAATATTAGAAAAAGTTCCATGATAACCAGTGATACAAAATGCATTTTTTTAACAGAAAAATTGTATTATAAAGGGCTGCAGCAAAGCTGAACAGTAAAAAGTGCATAAAGAATGCTGCCATGTTCAGACCAGTAAGATAGGCAGGAAGAGTGTGCCAAAAACAAAATTTCAAGTTTGTCTATAGTAGCCTCGAAGGAACCATCCCCTTCCCCCCTGTTCGCAACCATAGAACTGTTCTCCGAGCCGAAGCGTCCTCCCAAAATCCGGGAGCACGCTCCAGACTTTTTGGGCACACTCCTTGCCAATTTGGGAGCATGGCGCTGCCAAAGATGCTCCCATAGTCAAGGAGTGCACTCCTTGGACTCTCCCTATATGCTTCTTAGGTGCTCCTTGGACCCTCCTTGTACGCTTCTTAGGCACTCCTTGGATGCTCTCTAGATGCTCCATGAACACTCCCTAATGGTAATGTTAAATTCTTAAAAGTTTATTTTGCATAATTTTTAACATTACCATTAATTGTTTCAAGATGTTTGAGAGTGGTTCCAATCTCATTGGACTTCATATGGAGAAAATAGAATTTCACATCCCATTCAAAATTTAGTAGATTTAACAGTTTTCAAGATTTCGGGATCGATGGGGTTCCTGTATTTCATTGGATTCTATTACGTATGAGGGTATGTGATTGTCATTTAATCAAGAGCACCAAACCCTATATGTAGCCCAGTGTTGGTGGTATTGATTGTTGAACTCCTTAGTCATGGCCTTAGCAAAAATGTACCCTTCCCTCAAACCAAAATCATTCATTAGGCATGTTAAGCTTTTTCTACCATATTTTAAGGTTTGGATTAGGTAGTTTCATGAAATTGGGTGGTGCCCACTGATTTCCCTAGATGATTAAGGTAGAATCAGAGGCTAGATAACATGATTCGAATAAAGGGCGATACTAATGATGAGGATCTTGATATAAGCGATGGTGGAGCATTGCTTGTCAAGGAGTGGTGGAACATGCATGTCTGTGCTACCCCATAGCTACAACATTTGGCAACATGGGTGCTTCTACAATTGGTGAACACTTCTTCTATAGAGAGGTGTTTAGCAACTAGCTCAATTTATTGTTTTGTACCTTTCGGTCTTTATATTTCAGTGTGTCAATGTCCTGTTTTGTAAGCATGACTATTTGGTCATGTTATTGTTGACAATTGCTAGATAACCAATTTCATTCCATAAGTTAATGGTCTTCTTTGTATTATATGGTTAAAAAATTTGTATGTTTGTTTGTGGTTGATGCTTGAATGATTAATCATTAATGTACTGTGGATGCCATTTTCGTTGGAAATATTGAGTGGAGGGTGAATCAACATTTCTTATCAATTAGTATATTTTTAACTTCACAGAGCATTATTTGTTATTATCATCATATAAACATCAACAACATTCAACAATTCACAACAATAAAGATAGTAGACAAAGATTTTTAGGTGGAAACCCCTCTGGGACAAAAACCACCGAACGCTTCTTAATATTTGTTTTCAATTAAATGTACATCAATAGGAAGCCCCAACTTCTATCATTTTCAGCTATAGCCGAGGGAGGCTTCAACCCCTTGGTTTACAGGCTACAACTTGACAGATGCACCAACACCTTGTTCACCAGCTGCTACTGGATGGACGGTCCAACACCCGAGTTTACAAGCTCCGACTTGAAGGAAGCACCGATTTCCTGATTCACCAACTACTACTAGAAGGATGCTACAACACCCTGCTTAGGCTCCAACCTGCCCTAGCACCGCCCTGAAGGCTGACACACTGAAGTGTTCTCAGGCTCCTGCTTGAAGGAGACACTACTCTTCTGCCTCGCACAACCCTGCCACCCTGCTCTGCAAGCTGCCGCTTGCCCTGAAGGCCCCAACCTTCAACTCACCACGGCTGACCATGTTTTACAATTTTCAAATTCAATCCACCTGTTGTTTAGGAATCATTGGCGCAAGATCATCAGCAACAACCATAACTTCTTCCGTTCTAAAGATCAAGCCCTAGCTGAATCATCAAAAACGCTTCTCTGCATTTCACTAGCATCAAACCAAATACCTCTCTGGAATATGAGCCTCTGCTTAACAAATCAAACTTGTCAAATACTAGATTCAAACTGTAACATAAATCCTTTTACTGTCAGTCCTCTAGCAACATCAGCAACTATGCTTCTTTAGACATCAGCAATAACAACTTCAATCCTCAATATAAACCCTAACTCAACATCCAACCTCTGGCAACAAACTCGGATTGATACACTTCAGTAGTATTTTGAGCTTAGCTGCATGAATACATCATATCAACAATATGCTGGACCAACAAGCACTTCAAGTTATTGCAAACCCTAGCAACATTCCCTCACAAATTCATTGATAGACCAACCTGCTCAACAGCATCCTCTGCATAGCATACATATCACAGCAATACAATAGACTAGCACAATGATAGTAACATATATAAGGCAAGATAGCTATAATAATGTTCCTGCCTACTGCAGCCCTGTTGTGCATACCAGTGCTACACAAATGCTGATCACAACTCTGTCTTTTATCTTAATCTGCAACACAACCTCTCGTCAAACCCCAACTTTGACCTGCCTCTAAAACAAAACAACATGCAATCTGTCCTCTGTCTCAGTATACCCTAATGGGTGCAGAATCTAGCACATCAACACCATCTTCTGCTCATATGACTCTGATCATAAGTATTCAACCTGTAGCCTAATCCCTTACTCAAAGCAGCAGTACTCTTACATAAACTTTGCCATGACAAATACATGACTCAAGCTCTCAGATGCTACTATTGTACAACAATTTGCTAGCTGCAACACTGATCCAACCTCTACTAAAGACTCCAGTCCTTGACCTTTATAGTAATTTCCAAGGTTATTCTATTGACTCCTGTGAACCAAAACAAACTTCTGAAAGAAAACTTGCAGATTTCACAAATCACCGGGATTGCCACAGACTTGCTTCAAGGATTTGACAACAGATCTCAAGTATTTTTGTAAATCAAGATGTCTCCAATACCATAGGAACAGATCTCAAGCATGATGTAAATTGTCCAAGAGATGCTTTAAAGAAAATTGAAGATGCTGATGTCAATTATACTACACATTGCTGGATGTCCTTGCGCTGACTTAAGAAGTTTTCAGGGTTACAGATATGAGTGCTTTTGAATATCCTGTGACAACTTCTTGATACTTCTTTTAATTCAATATTTCACCTACACATTGCTGGATGTCCTTGCGCTGACTTAAGAAGTTTTCAGGTTTACAGATATGAGTGCTTTTGAATATTCTGTGACAACTTTTTGATACTTCTTTTAATTCAAGATTTCACCTTGAATACCAAGGATCAGAACTTAGGTCTGCCAACGATTGAAACTATAAGGTAAGCTTTGAGTTTTCCTAATCGAGGTAATACTTCAGAATTGAATCCATAGGTTCTAAGCATTTGCTGTCATTCAAGCACTGATTTTCTTCAATGATGCATTAAAAAAAATTAAATACAACTTTAGATGATGGACTTCTTCACAAAATCACTTCTTAAATTCAGGCTTCAGAAAATTTCTCAAAATTTTGCCATGAGACTCAGTCATACATGTCATCTTAATAAAATCTGCTTCAACAAACTTCAGAACGTAAGAGGATTTGCCTCCAGGACCAGAAAAATTCATCCACAAAACTTTTGTCAAAAGGCTCTTAATCTGCACCAGGTAACTGCCTCTAGAAACCTTAAGTCTGAAATTACAGATGTCTCATTATATGGCAAGATTTTGCCTACTAACATGTATCATTTACATGCCAATTCTGCTTCCAAAAGACAACTCAAAATGTGCATGAAGTGGATCCATCAAAACACTCAACATGCATACAATGAAATTTGGACAATTAACATAGTGAGAATCGAGATTCCAACTCAACGACTCCATAATACATGACTACATAATATTCGGTTGACCGATATAACCTGTGCGATAATCTCCTAGCAGAGGCAATTCGAATAAACTAACCAACTCAACAAGGGGCTCCAATAGTTCAAGTACCAGTCGTGTGGCATTGCAAGACTTCCTCCAGAGTCTGCACGCAGGCAATTTATCCATAGGCATTTATTTTAAATTATTCAGCGCACATTAAAACACGTTGTCAATTACCCATTGCATCTCCCCTTAAATTATCAGCACAAATGATGATGCACATCCCCTTTAAATTACAACACAAATTAAAACCAGTGGCCAAATCCACTCCTCAATTGCAAGTAGTCCCGACACAATGCATAATCACCTGCATACGAATTCCAGCGAAATCCTAAGCCATAACAGAAGATAAGAACATGAGCCCAATGAATGCCCAAGCAATTGAATCTTATTTCCATAGAAAGCGCAGACTATTGCAGAAAATTTCGGGCCATTCTTGAGATGATGCCTTGCTTCACAGGGCCGAATTTGATTAAGAGATGAATTCGTAATACTTACTTTGGGAGGCTCAATCCATTCCTTTATATAAATGTTTGCAATTTTGTTGTAGCCGACTTTGGGGAAGATCCATAATTCAAATTTTATTTTGGAGGGATTTTAAATTGTGCCAAAACCCTATTAATTTGATTTTATTGGTAAATTTTCTTTTTACTTAACTTCCAAGATTTGGACCATAATGAATTTGAATACATCAATAAATTTCTTTTGGCTTTAGATTTAACCCCTTCAACCAACGTCCTTCATAAGATCCATATTCTAGGTATTTTTATGCTGCCACATCATCTCCCCTTTGGGGACTTTGACCACAAGATGGGGGCACCATCTTTGACTGGACATAATTCTCAAACTGTGAGAAATCTCGTGATGTGCAACATACTGTCGGAATCATCATGACAAGGAGCACATAATGATGATGATCTTGAGATAAAGTTCATTAAGCTTCATCCACAAAAACCTCAATAAATGCAGGGCTACAAGGGTTTCCAGCCATCCTTCCATTGGAGCTTCCAACTAATGCAATCTAGATAAATATTAAGAGTGTTCAAGAGTTATCGTTGACATCAATGACAACACCATTCAACAATTTCTATCTTCATTGATGTACAAATATGCATGTTTTCATATACTTTGCAATAAATTTTGCATTATACATATACGTATAAAATATATCCTGGGATGCTCTGCTCTTGATGATTTTTGGAAAATGACACTCCTGATGCTCCTGCTTCACTCCCACTCAGCGCAACCTTGGTCCCTAGCCATAACATTCAGAAAATTCCTACTTGTATTTCTCATATAAAAGATGCCCAATATAAGTACTGATTTATAAAGCATAAAAACTAATGGAAAACATGTTTACGAATGGTTTCATCTTGTCCAATATTGGTAGGGTGGAATCCTGATTGCCTAGATCCATGTCCTCCATTTGATGCATAACATCTTCTTCCTTGAGGTGTTCTTGTGCTGGATTAACTGACATTCTATAGTTAGAAGTGTGAACTTTTGTTAAGATTGTAGACCATATTTCTCAACATGCAGCATTCTGCTTCCAACACAAATTGAATGCTTTAGCCCCAACATAGTTTTAAGCTTTTGCATAAGGTTTAATGCCCAAACCCAACATGACATATAACATATATGTTAAACTTGCATTCAACTTAAAATATAAGATTGCTCTACTCTTTTCTTTGCTGCTGATATGAAGGTAAAGACAAGCACACACACACACATAAATTTATACACAATGTTTTTGGTCCAATGACCCTTAAAAAAACCACAAGGGGAAAACCAGTCTTTAAGGAAGATTTAATTACTTCTTAGGAAAATAATTACACAGCAAAAAATAACAGAGTTATTTCCCTTTTTAATGATGAGATAGTACAGTCCTTTTTGCATGAAAATCTTTGCCACACAGTTGACAAACTCAGTCACTGATTTTGCCTTGATTCTCATGCCCAGGTAGCCTAGAAACCGGTGTCAAACTCAATAGTTGTTCCTCTGAAAACTTGTGCCTCAGTTTTGCCAAATCTGCCTCGTGGGTTCATGTTGAAGGTGTCTCAGTCTCTCAAAACTCGTGCTCAAACTACAAATTAACAACGAGACAATCCTCCTTGAATCTTGGCACAGATTCTATGACTTTGGTAGATTCGAGCAGTTCTACATTTCCACGAAAAATACACTGAGAATCACTCTCAGCCACCCTCGTAACCAGCACAATATTTCATTGGAGTCTCTGTCTGCTAGCCTCTTCAAACTAGGCCTGCTAACCCTCCCAAAATTCTCACATAATCTCTGCCTCAAGACTCTGAGACTCACGCTGGAAACAGGCTGAGTTACAGCGCTGATAAGGTCTGTCAAATTTGGACCGCAACTTATTCTCGAAGCACAAAACTCGGGCATGATCTAAATGTTCTTTAGCTGTTCAATTTCCCTCCTGAAGCAATACTTTGCAATCCCTGTGTCGTCTTTCTCCTTTGCTAACTTGAGCTCCTCCCGTTTTATTCTCCAAAATGCACAATGAAGAATAATAATTGTATCCCTTGCCTTTTCCCTTTTTGTCTTCCATTAGAGTAGGAAAACCCTAACCTTGTTTATCAAGGGCTGAGATTAAATCTTAGCGCATGAGATTAATGGATGAGATCTGTTAATTTTTAAATAACAATGGTATGTTCTATGCTTAAGAGCAATTTACTTCAATTTTTCTTATTTGCCCAATATCAATTTCCAAATTAGCAATCACATTAACATGATACTATGATAGTAAATGCGGATAGAACATAAACAATAACCAGAAGACAAGCCAAGACGAGGACACAATATTTGGAGGATGCCAGGGAAAAACCCCAATGTGGGGAAAACCCTTCATCTTCTTATCATTCTTCAAAAGTTCAGCAGAGAGAGAGAGTACAATATACAAAATTTACTTGCCCAAACACAGCCAAATCTGTCCAGTCAAACTGCAGTCAACAGGATGCCCTAACCAGAAAATCAACGCTGGTCAAATCAACATAATTACTCCTCCAAATCAGCTCGGTCAAACCCAGTCAATTCAGCCTTCAAGAACAGTCCAAATCAGCCGAAAACAGTCTCGAAGAAATCTATCAAACTTGGTCAACGTACAGTCAAACCTGTGATCAAACTTGCTGCAGTCAATGCTGCCCAGAAAATCTCGGTTTCTGTGCCCAAGTATGCGGCTTGCCCAAACATAAATTTTCCTAAGAAAAACACAGTCAAACCCTAATGTGGGGAAAACCTTTTGATCAAATCTTCTTATTATTCTTCAAAAGTTCAGCAGAGAGATTTAGAGTACAATACACAAAATTTACTTGCCCAAACACAGTCAAATATATCCAGTCAAATTGCAGTCAACAGGAGGCCCTAACCAGAAAGTTAACGCTGGTCAAATTAGCAGAATTACTCCTCCAAATCAGCTCGGTCAAACCCAGTCCATTTGGCCTCCAAAAACAGTCCAAATCGGCCGAAAACAGTCCTGAAAAAATTGGTCAAACTTGGTCAACGCACAGTCGAACCTGTGGTCAAACTTGCTGCAGTCAACGCTGGTAAAACAGCCCATAAAATCTCGGTTTCTGTGCCCAAATATGCGGCCTGCCCAAACAGAAATTCTCCCAAGAAAAACGCAGTCAAACAAGGTCAAATGCTACCTGGTCAACGCTGGTCAAACTTGCTGCAACTTGGTCAATGCAGGAAAACAGAAACACAGTCAACCGTTCGCATGTGTGGAGGAGAAGAAGGCTATCTTGAAATTCGTACGACCCAATGAGATGAGAGGAGAGAGAGAGATATGTGCGAGATGATGAATGTCCAAATAAGGTAGATGCTCCTATTTACATGCAACGTTGAGGGTGAAGAGACATGACTTTTGGGCTTCTTGAGCCTATATTAGATCGTTGGCTGACCTTGACAATTTGTCCCTGGAAGAAATAAATTCATAATTCCATTTATACATGTCAAAATGAGATGATATTTAGATCAATCCTACACCTCTCGGAAAGAGGAATCCAACAAAAATATCATCTCCATCATATGAGCTGTCCAAGGTGGAGTTTGGCCCTAGTTGCCAAATTTAGCACTCCCTCTCAACTAGGGAGAACTCCACCTGCCGAACAATCTGACAATCTATACCATCCTTGCTCTGCTTTGCTTTGCTGAACCATGAAGAAATAATGAAGAAGAAATGATCGAGAGTGTATCATACCACTCTCCATTGACCCGCAATCAATCTCCATTGATACCAGATCAATATCAAACATGCTAGCATAGGGAGTACGGTAGTACTATGGTCCCTATCCTCATTTCCCTACTCATTGGCCAGACGAAAGGTACTTCCCATGAGTCCCAGACTGCATGGGTAGGATGTATCTGCAGGAGAAGGTGAACCACTCATCTTGCTCATATGCCATAGGAGAAGGTGAACCACTCATCTTGCCCATATGCCATGGGAGAAGGTGAACCACTCATCCTATTCATATATCAATTATCATTGGGTATCACAGGGGAAGGTGAACCATGCACCCTGTGCACAGCGCACCACTAGGGGAAGGTGAACAACTCACCCTATGGTCGCTCATCGCTCCAAGAAGTACCCCAAGCCCCCGGAGCTCCCAGAGTTCAATATCCAACTCAAATGGGACCCTCATAAGAGAGTCTCTCCACGACTCCAAGTCGTTCACAAAAGGTTAAGAATTTGACCTTCCCTAGGGGCTTTGTAAGAATATTTGCTGCCTGTTGTACCATATCCCAGATAATGTGGTACCTGATATCAATATGCTTGGAGCGGTAATGAAACACGAGATTCTCAGAAAGACGAATCCCACTTTGGTTGTCGCAGTAGATCACGGTGGTATCTAGCACATGGCCAAACAACTCACTAAAAAGCTTCCTCAACCAAATAGCTTCACAGAAGGCCATACTAGCAACAATATATTCGGCCTCAGCGGTGCTCAAAGAAACCGATTTTTGCTTCCTGCTCATCCAGGATATCAAAGCAGAACCTAGTGAGAAGCAACATCCCGATCTGCTCTTACGATCCACCACACTGCTAGCCCATTCAGCATCAAAATAACCATGGAGCCTCAAATTCCTGACAATGTATCTCAGTCCATAGGTGATTGTGTCCCAAAGATATCTCAAGAGATTCTTGGTAGCAATCCAATGTATGTGATGAGGCTTGAACATAAACTGACTCAATGTATTCACTGCAAAACATATGTGCGGACAAGAGTTCACCAAGAACATCAGGTCCCACATGAGTCGATGATACTCAAAAAGATTTCCCAAATTGAGCTCAACAACATTTCCGCATAACTTCTTGAAGTTGAGTTCCATCAGAGTAGTTACGGACAGTGTTTTCAAAACCGTTTTTAAAAACCGGTTACCGGCCTAACCGGCCGGTTAGCAAGGCCGTCGGTCTAAACTGGCCAAAAAACCCGGTTGGAAAGGCCATTTCGCCAGATTTTTGCCCTAATCGGTGAAAACCGACCGGTTTAGGACGGAACCGGCCGGTTCTGTCCTAAACTGGCCGGTTTTAGGCACGCCCACCGTAAAGTTAAAAAAGCATATTTTTTTCTGCGTTTTAGGGGTTTTGGGGGGAAACTAAGGGTGTTTCAACCCTAACAATGTTGAAAATTAATGGTAATGTTAAATTCTTAAAGTAAAAGTGACATTTCCTTTAATTTTCATTTTCATCCTTTTACTTAAATTTTTAACATTACCATGAAATGACTCAGGATGTTTGAGAGTGGTTTCGACCTCATTGGATTTCATATGGAGAAACTAGAATTTTAGATTTCATTCAAAATTCAGCAGAGTTAATGGTTTTCAGGATTTCATGGTTTGGGGGTAAACAATAAATGCAATTGGAGCTCCAAATGATGAGCAAAACTCCTGATCTAGATCCCATTGTGTTGGATGATATTGATCCAACATTAGAATGAGTGGAGGAGACTGAAGAACCTGTGCTTGAGGCTGATTTTGATATCAACATGGCTTTAGCAGGGGATGAAGCAGATTATGTGGTGGCATCAGAACTAGGATCAATAGCGGCATCAAGGAAAGGCAAAGAACCAATGGAAGGCACTAGTCATGCAGGTCGACAAACTCGTGCTTCCATTAGGTCCACTTCTATTGTCATTGGTGGCATTGATACTGAGGTTGCAGATTAGGCTGAGGCATGCTCAGCCTTTGAACCAGATGATGTCTATGTAGCTCCTGATGATGATCCTGTGTCTAGTAGTGGTGATGAACTTGATGATTGATCATGTGTACACCATAGACTTGTAGTAGGCCAATGGCCTCATAGCTTGCAACATTGTTTTTGGACTTTATAGGTCATTTAGAGCCTCATTTCTTATGTATTTCGCTATTTTGTCGATGATATGTATTGCACTCGGTGCCATTTTGATATATTCACCTTAACATGGTATATAAATGAGCAAACTTTGCATATTTTGTCTCTATTGGCTTGGAATCATGGTTTTACATCTTAAAAATAGTTTTGTTTCATTAAAAATTAATTATTTAATGTATTTTTTTAAAACCGGTTCGTTTAGACCAAACCAGTCCCGGTTAGACCGGTTCCGGTCGGTAAACCGGTTCATTAGGTGGACCGGTCCAGTCACCGGTTCCGGTTTTAAAAACATTGATTAGGACTGCAGCTTGCTGCGTATAGAAACTTTCTACTTGACTATGTCTAGGTCTTTCTATTAGGGCAGCGTTAAGGCTTCTTTATTAGAGCAATGCTAGGGCTTCATTAGGGAAGTGTTAGAACAACATTAGAAGCCCATCATCATGATTGCGTTAAGCCTTTGTCTTTTCCATGCAAATGTTAGGGGCTAGGGCATCGTAGGTCCTTCTTTCCCATGGAAGCATCTAGGGCAGCTCCTATTAGGGCAACGTATATCCTTAGGATCTCTCCTCCCACCAAAACCCAAAGACAAGTGGAGAGGAAGATATCACAAGAAGAGTGTGTGTCCAAATGACTAGCAAGCCACCTCTTTTTATACCAAAACTTTGAGCACAAGTGGGGGCAATTTGGTTGCTAGCCGACCTTGATGAATTGTCCCATAACACAAATAAATTCATATCTCCATGAATACATGTCGGAATCAGATGATATTTAGGTCAATCCTACACCTCTCGAGGAGAGGAATCCAAGAAAAATATTAACTTCCATAAATAAGATGACCCATAAGAAGGTTGGCCCTAGTTGCCAATTTTAACACATGTTCTCTTCTTGAATAAGCCTTGGATATGGAAAATGATGGGCCTAATATTTGTATTCAGAAGCTATTCAAGCAGGGTAGAATTCCTTGGAAGCATACATTCTGACTTGTCAACAACTTGAAGATTTGAGCAAGTTACCTAAAAGAGATCCATTGCTATTGTAGATAGCAATATTGCCTCTCAACCCTTCTCAAAGTTGGGAACCTTAACATAGAGGTAAACTACCCTAACTATTGCACATATTGTTGTAAAATTTGTTATTCAAGAGAAGTATTCTATTGTTTGAGGATAGAAATAACCACTAGGAAAAACCATGTAAAAGAGCCTTATCTCTACTATTAATAATTCAACCAAAAGGTCATTGAAATCATTCAGAAACACTAAAAAGCATGGATATTTTGCTAGTTGCAACATCTAAAGTTACACCCCCATCTTGGTTATAGCTCTTAAACCCAACTATCCTGTTGTTGCTACAAGTTATGTTCTAATGGCGGTGTTACCAAACAATATAGCAATCCCCAAGGAGGGAAATCCTATAGGTCAAAGAGTTAGACTAAGTGATAACAATGGGACAATGGCCCACTGTCAAACCTTGCTCTTTACGGACTTTCACCGATGGGAGGAGTCCCTATATAATGATAATCACCTTTTGATGGATATTCTAAGGCTTTTGGTGTTAGGTGATGATATAGAACCTCTCAAGGGAAACCTTATGTGATAAGATGGCACTTCAAAAGGTACTTCACTCCCCTTGAGAAACCTAGAATGAACTTGCACGAGATCTAGGGTTTTGTGAAATATCGTGGAGAAAGGCACTCCCAAGACCAAGGCAAGGAGGAGAAAGGGATTTTTATGATTTACTCGACCAAGTATTATGCTCATACAACCCTCAAAGAAGTCCCCAAGTCAAGGAAATACAAACTAGGATTTCCCTTCAAGGGTAGACCTAGGACAAGAGATTTTATGGGTGGAAACCTAAGGGAAGCTTACCAAACTTTGAGGCCTTGTATGAACGACTTTTGGCCATAAGTATCTGCTCCCAGAATCCACCAATTCTTTGTCTAATGCAATTTTCTCTATGCCCTAGCTTAGCCATCCTATTCAAGGGGACTGAACTTTAGAAGAAGAGAAATATGGAGATGTGATGTTGATCACCAAAGACTTGGACTAATGCCTTATGTGACAATTTCAAAACTGAAATCCTATTGCAACAACTAGTATTAATTCTTCTAACTGATAAATTAATTATTTGAGTTTATTGCTATGACATCATCGAATTAAACACATTGCAACCTTCACAAATAAAATTATGCAGAAAATAAATAGCGTTGGAATTTGAGAAAATACTAGCACACACACATAAAATGACACCGTTATTTTTGGACAAATGTCCCCATAAAAACCCAACTTGGGAAAACTGGTGCATCAAATGAGGGTTTTATTATAATGCAACAGTGAAATTGAGTACAATCTATGGATTCCCAACTGACAATCCAAACAAGAAAATCTGGCCAAAATTATTTAAGGGAATTTCCCTTCTTCCACTAGCAACCTCGACACAACTTCCCTTTAGAAAATTCGTCCTCCTGGATACTTTGCGTTAGCTTTTGCACAATGCTTGCATAGGCCCTATGACGTCTAGTCTCTGAACTACCTCTGATGAAGTCGTTATTCCTGCCTCTGCTAAGGAAACTGATTCTCCGGCCATATGGAAGACTTTCCTAGCGTTTGGAAGCTGAATCAATCTTTCCTCCAGCCAAATCGAATTGCTCTTCTGAAGCAACTGCGCAGTCCTCTGCGCTGCCTCACTGGGAATAACTCGACCTCTTGCTATTGCCTCTCTGGGTCTGGAAAGCTTCCTTCGGATCACTATCTCTGCCCCTCATTGTCTCTGCTTCCTCAGTGAAGCTCGAACTCTTTCGCAACTGACTGTTGCTACTTTGGAAAATCGAATTCTCCAAGTGACTTTGGTGTATCATTTCCAAGTGCCCATTGACTTACTCATATAATCCATTGTTGGAGCACCAACGACCAAGATTAAAACTTAATGAATGGATATGATCATCTTGGAGTCGATGTGTGTGAGTTTCTAGATGATTCACACCTTGACTTAATTAATTCTGATTAATTAACCATATTCCCCTAAGTTTAGGCTTAGGAAATATTTAAAACTAGTTAATAATCTAATTAAGCCATCTCTAAGTAGAATTTCCAGAAACAGTTTATGGGTTTTGAATATCTCATGTATTCTAGCCTCTCCACCAAATTTCGTGGCTAGAACCCATTCGATGCTACGAAAACTAACACCTTTTCCTTTGGGCATATGGAGTCCTAGATGCTTAAGATTAGCCAAAATCATCCTTAAGGAGGTCAAGAATTGATGCCTTGGATACCAACCCTCAACAATCACCCACTCAAGAATTATGGAGTTTAATGGAGAAAAACAATATTTCTCTAGGAACATTCACATGTCATTTTTTGTCCAAGGAAAAAACGTAACTTTCTATTAATAAAAATAAAAAGTTACATAAGCAGATGCACAAGTGAATTCATATATTGTCCTTAAAGGCCATATGTATGTGCTACAAGCACTCATCGTAGCTAGGCTACCAAAATTTAGAATTACCTAGATAAACTGGTTTTCTCTATTTTACCTTTTTTTCTTGTGAACTTTTTTGTGAAACCCCAGAAGATGGAGTAGCCATAACAATTGCCAAGTTATCACTTTCTGATAAAATTGGCACTTCCTTGTCTGAGTTCGAGCTCTTAGAAACGTGGGATCACTTTATGCCACCTGGTCCTAGGCTATTTCTCTTTTCCTCTTGCTGATTTTCAGGAGTCTAGATCACCGCTAAGTCATTTGGCTTCTTTCTATGTTTATCCAAATCTTTCTACTTCTCTTATCCCTTCTCCTTTTGGGGCCCCTGTTGGTCTTGTGCCTTTGGATTTTGTTGGCTCTTTTCCATTTCTTCTTCTTCTTCCTCATAAGAGTGCAGGTCTGGAAATTGGCATCCTTTTGGCTTTTGTGACCTTTTCTTTGTCCTTTTCTTCGCTTGACGACATGTATTTTGCAAATGTCTTGTTTGGTGGCAATTCTGACACTTGAATGCAGTGTTTTTAAAATCTAACCATTGTGTCCACATGAAGCCTTGGTGTGTCAGATGGACACGATTTGGAAGGCTTTTACTTAAGTCCATCTCCACACATATGCGTGTAAACGTGAAGATATCTTTGTCCATTCCTCGGTCTATCTTTAGAAATCTCCCCAAATAATTGCTGATGCCTTCTAGGACTTGGTGGTCCGAGAAAGGAAAAGGAAGATTATGTAAAATTACCCATACCGACATTTTTGTAACCACCATTGTATTGGCATCGAATTCGGGAAACCATGGAGTTACAAAGACACCTGCTCTTCCCCAAAGCTGTGGTCCCCTCATTTATGACATATTCCAAATATTCTGATTATCAAAGTGGATGATGGAAAAACGCTTCTTGCATAGGTAAATATCACAATCTTTAGTCCAATTGAGGAAGATCCATTGATGTATTTCTTCAGATTTGGGCCAGAAACTATTAAATCGGCATATGATACCTTTGGCTTGTAAAATAGTGAAAAGATTGCTCACCTATGGAAATTTAATTGAAAGATCTGGAGCTTTCTTCAGCTTCTCCACTATGTACGGACTTGGAATTGTCAAATTTGGGGATTGTTTCTCTATTGTGGTAGTTTTCCCTCTCAAAGCATCCTTAAATGAAATTGGACCCTTGCTAGCAAAAGATGATCTAGGTGGAATGCTTGCTTCTGGGGCTCCACCTTGCCATCTTAAATTTAGGATAATGGTAGAGTTCCTTTGAATGCCATAGTCTTCCAGCTGAAAAGCATCCTGCAACACCTTTCCTGCAGAAATCAGACTTTGTAAAGACAGTGGTATACTTGAGATATTTTGAATAAATTGCTTCATATCTTTCACTAGATTTGTTCTCCGAACTCTTAGCAAGATCGATTTCCCATCAAGGGTTTTGACAAAGACCTGAAACAACTCCTCTGGATCTAGATCTAAGCACTGTGGTCTCCTCTCTACTTATTTCTCCTCTAGATCTAGGTCAAAATGATAGATCTGAGCTTTGTTATGAAAAGAGTGGTCCCTCCGCCAAGCAAGGAGACTTGGATCCCTATTGCATGAAAGCATCCTGCTTGCAACCACCAAAAGTGAAGGAATCTGCTGCAGAGTCATGTCTTGGCATCCCTCACCATCTAAAACCACAGACCCAAACAATATCTCAATAGATCTTCCAAAAAAGATAAACACAAAATATGCAATGTTGTGAGCGATCAAAACTTTCTAGAGCTCCTTTATCTCCTCATCATCAGAGATCACAGTATTGTCAGAGAGGATTCAATGCCAGTGCAGAAGACTTAGATCCACATCACATGCAAATACCTGTTGCAGAGTGATTTCTCAACAACCCAATTGCGATTTCTTGAAGGGAGAAAGCCTGAAAGGTTTTGTTGCTCTGAAAGGCCAACCTTGGCCGGAGGTCACCAATCTCCCCGCCATCTATTTTCGCTGTGTTTGACCATGCCTCAACTGTGCTTATGGTAGAGTAAACCCTTGCCATCATTCCATCCATCATGAAACAGATCCAAAAATCTAATAAAACTATCCATTCACCATATGTCATATTATGAGAAACATATGCAACTGCAAACCAAATAGCTTTCAAAAATAAATCTTCAACAATTAGGGCACAATATAACATTATCCTAGTTGCGACAATTCCATACATTAGACATTATTTCAAGAAGAAATTCAACAAAAATGACTTACAAGATGACAATATGGTATATCCATCCACATTTCAAGAGACAACTCCAGAGTCCCAAAAATATCAAAATTTCAACACCAAATATCGAAATGCATCCAAGATCATCCAGTAGCCAATTCAAGAACAAGTGTGAATTTGCTAAGAAAGCCGAAATTCCCAAGTGTGATGATGATCCAACACAAATGAAGTTAATTTCTATTTATATGAATCCTATCAGGTCGATTTATTAGCCTAAGCCCCTCAACATTATAAAAATGAGCAAGATATATCCCTTAATCACAAGGCGGCCAAGTAGTTTAACAAAATTATGAATTAGCCATCCAAATGCATGCTGGAATGATGATGTCATGCTGATGGAGGGTTGTTGGAAGGCCACATTGAGTTCTCTTTTTGCCAAAATGAGTGAGAGGGCTCCATAAATCTCGAACAAGGGGATGGCCCCTTAGTCTCCATGTAAGTCATCATGTGGTGCTCCAATTTGTGTTTGGGGCACAAAAATTGATCCCATGGATCTCTTGATGATAGAATAGCCTGTAATGCTCCAATACTGAGGCCTATAAAGATGGTGCTTGCCCTCCCATGTCTTAAGGGGTGAGACAAAACCTTCACATGAAATGATGCTCTGCACATGATGGGAGTCCCATGCCTGTCAAGGCTTCACCAAGGGGTGTCAATATGATCCTTGGGTGGACATGGGCCGTAATTAAGTTTCACAGCCCATGATGAAACCACCTACTAATTACATATAATGTCTAGTGTTGCATCATCACCAATGTTGCATGAAGCCCCCCCCCCCCCCCTCCGGTTCCAAGCCCAGAAGCGCGTCCTGTGCGGAAGCGCCTAGGAAGCTTTGCTGGAAGCACGCTTCCGATTTTTTTCCGCTTCCTGGAGTTTTCGGAAGTGTGGCTCGGAAGCCCGCTTCTGAAGCACCGAAGCGTGCTTTGTATGGCGCTTCGGGCGTCGGAAGCGTGGCGCTTCAGAGGAGGAAGCGTACGCTTCCGGAAAAGCGTTTAGAAAATCGTTTCTTTTTCAATTTTTTTTTTTTAATTTTAGGTGAGTTTGCTTGTTGGGTGTAGGTCCACCTTGGGTTAGGGTGATGAATGAAGGCAAAAAAAAATATAAATATAGCAGATGCTCCCTCATGGTAATGTTAAAAAAGTAAAAGTGACATTCTCCTTTATTTTTCATTTTCATCCTTTTACTTAAATTTTTAACATTACCATGAAATGACTCAGGATGTTTGAGAAAATATGGAGAAAATAGAATTTCATATCCTATTCAAAATTCAACAAACTTAACAGTTTTCAGGAATTCAGGATCAATGGGATTGTGGCATTTCATTAGATTATATCAAGTATGAAGGTATGCGATTAGCATTTAATCTAGAGCACCAAGCCCTATATGTACCCTAGTGTTGGTGGTGTTAGTTGTTGAACTCCTTTGTCACGCGGCACGCCCTTAGCAAAAAAATTACCTTTCAATCATGTCAAAATCATCGATCAAGCATGTTAAGCTTTTTCTACCATATTTTAAGTCTTGAATTAGGTAGTTTGATCAAAATTGGGCAATGTTGACTAATATCCCTAGGCAATCGAGGTAGAGGCTAAGTCTAGACAAGAGGAGAAGAATCTAGATTCTAGATGGTTGATGCTCGAATAATTAATCATTAATGTACAATGGATGTTATATCTATCTTGATTTATGCAAAAATATGCATGTTTTCATGTCTTCTACAACTAATTTGGTATTTGGGATGTTTGTTTTAAGTATAAATACAAAAAAATATAAGAAAAAAAATATATATATATATAGCAGACGCTTCGCTTCCTAGATTTTTGGAAAATGACGCTTCCGCGTCCCCGTTTCCAAAAAACGTTCCCACTTCGTCCCCGCTTTGTGCAACATTGATCATCACCATTAGATACAATAATTCATTAGTGCATCTAAGTGAACCACGCTGGGCAATTCATCGCCCACCAGGGGTTGGGACATGCGTGGCATTCCATAATGATATGATGGCACTCATGGGGCCCTAGTAGCTGGGGTGATGGATGTGATTAGGAGTAGAGGTAATGTTTGGATTTTGCCCACATTCTATATTAAATTTCTTAGCCATATTTTTCATTTTATAATATTCTTTCTTTTGTTTCTTGCTTGTGGCCATGATATGCTTTTATTGTTCTTTTAGCTGCTTTGATCTCTAGGGAAACGTTTCTAGGCCCAACCTATATGTGTGGACAAGGAAAAGGGGAAGTGCTAGCGCCTTCTGGACCCAGAGAAGGAAAATGTTGAAATAGGGCTTGTAATGTGCAGAGGGGAGTGAAAAATGTGGAATGGGAAATGAGACCATGCTACCAAAATTGGGGTTTCCCAAGTAGTCCCATTCTTGAAACCATAGGTAATTAGGGGAGATCCCATAGGACCAGGATTGAGGATTAAACCCCCATTTAAAGTGAGGGAACAAAACTACGGTCAAAGCCCTTCCTTCTTCCAAGTCACTTAATAATCCATGCCCAAGATGCCCAAATGAAAAACAAGCATAAGCACCCTATTGCACAATGAAAACATGCCTTTTGGGTCAAATTGCCCAACTTCTAACATATGCTCTCGAGAAATGGGCGAGGAGACATATGACTGATGTAGGGAGCAAAGATTAAATGACATAATGTATTGGCTACACTGATGGCTGTTAGAGGGGTTGCTGCCTACTGGTTGAAGAGACAAATAGGAGAAAATTTCTCCCATGGGGTCACCCACTTTTGTTGGGTAACAGGATGCACTTTGAGTTTGGAATTAAATAGGAAATAAGCAATAAATTATCGAATTTGAAGCATCTCCAAGAGCTTTTCTAAGTTGATCTGAGAAAAATCATGAAATAGTTGTTAATAGTTCAACTAAAAGGTCATTAGAACTTAGAAGCACTCAAAATCACTCTAAAAAGCTTGGATATTTTGCCAGTTATACTATATAGCATCTGAAGTTGCACCCCCATATTGATTATATTTCCTAAATCCAAATATCTTGTTGCTACGACAGGTTACGTTCTAGTGGCTGCACTTTAAGTAAAGACATAAACACTAGATTGTTGAAGGTAAAGCATCTCTAGGAGCTTTCCCTAGTTGATTGTTATTCAAACCATTATTGTTGGCCAAAAGACTTGCATGCATTCTTCCAAACCATGGTGCTTCTAGAGATAACATATACATCCTTGACCTCCACCATGAGTGCTTAATCATGATGCATGGGGGGAAATTAAGGGTTGTGATCATGGAGGGGACGTGGGGGGTTGATGATCCACAAACCTAGCAATCTTATCGATGGAGTTTGGATGCAAATGAGGCTATGAGTTTAATTACACAATTTTTTGACTTGAAAAAGAGTTTAGAAACCCATTCCTCCAGAAATCATCATCATGCACGCTAGAGATATGACAACAAATCTCTCATGGCAAGGAAAGGGGTGAGCATTAGGTAATCGACATCATTTAGACACTTTGGTGGTGTCATGGTCTATTCCTCTATTATTTGGCTTAGCTTTGACTCCCCTGGTGCTTTTTGTGGTTCCTCCTCCAAGGTTTACGAAGTATTTCACATGCTTTAATGTTTGTACCTTGTATCCTCTTATTCTCTCTTCACCCTCACCTTTCAATTTGCACTGGTTCCCCGCCTTCTATGATGCGATGTCGACATTTGCTGGGTCTGGAGGTTGTCAAGGGCACAAGGTAACTCGTCGACCTTTGGGTTCAAGAGTGTTGGCTATAGTAGCCAATCATGAAACAAAGGACAAAGAATTATATGCAAGAAACCAAAAAGGGGAAATTATATTTGAAAACTATTCCTATGTGTGTTCGTATTGTATAAATTGTCACAACATTTAATGATAGGTGACCATAACAATTATGTCACAATTAGATTTTTTGTTGAAACCATTTCCTTAACTTCCTCTACAATATCTCCTTGAATCTTTGCATAAATCTTTTAAGTAATGTTCACCCCCTAATATCACTCATTTCTCTTAATCTCTCATTCTTTCATAGACTCCTCTCGTTGGTCTACTTCATTACATTTTTATTTTGTAAATTTAGATATTAAATATAATTCACAAGTAGGATTTATCTCATCATACTTTCCCTTAATGAATACTTGTGATTTCTCTATCTTTAGCTATCCTTTTGAAGTGGTCCCATCTTCATCTTCAGTCTTTTGTTTGTTCTCTTCCTCTTTGGGATATTTCATTTATCTTCACTTTCATCTTGTACTTGCAAACCATAAATAGTGTGTTTATTGAAGTCCATATAAAAAAGTAACCATTGACCGAAATACATGGGTCACTAACCATTGCATTGTCTAGTTCTATAGGAAACCTTTTCTTGTAATTTGTTTAACAACCTATGTTTATACTTGTACATTCAACTCCCCTAATATCATCATTGTTCAGCAACTTTGCTTTTTTAGCTTACCTGTAACCATTGGTTTTAGCCAATCACAAACATACATTACATCAAGTGGTTTTGGATGACAAAAACATTCCTCTCTCACAACAAGTGGTTATTGAGCACCACTTCCTCTCTCATGGCAAGTGGTTATTAAGAACTAATGCCTCTTTCAATGGGGGTATACTTGCCTCATTAGGCATTTCATCACATTGACTCGAAGACATTCAATTTAATTTTTTAAATACATTATTCAGGATTCTTAGGGATGTTTTCTTATGGGTTCACTACATCTGCATTTAAATTCTTAACACACGGTACTATCATTTACCTTACTTCATGTCCTTCTTCTTGCTTGTATATAAATCCTCATTTTTCTTCTTCTTTTGCTTCTATCATATTCCTTTTGATTGCTTCTCTTCTGTTTCTTTATTCTTTTTACCTTTTACTCAAGTACACGGTGCCATTTTTTTTGTCATCATCGTCATTCATCTTGCATCAACTTCTTTTTGCATCTTGTTGTATCGGCTTCAAGTCTACTTCTTTGTTGTTCTTCATTTATCTGCTTCATTCATGGAGTATTTTTCTCTTTTCTTCTCTCTTCATCTTCGTCTTTTGGTTCATCTTTGTCATAAACTCGATCATCATTCTTCTTTGAATCTTCCATTGTACCTGCATAAATTGTTTATGGTAGGAAGGATGTCTCCATCTTTCAATATTCTGCCTTCATACATTTACTTGAAATTACTTGCATTGATTTGCAAATTGTCATGGATATTCCACTGGAGAGTTCGTCACAATAGATCTGATAAAATGATACTTAAAATTCCAAAATCTACACTGAGGACTTATTTCTCTTTAGATTTCTAGATCTCTAAATCACTGTATATTGCGTATGCATGCAAATTAGAATTATGCAGAGAATAGATAACAACGAAATAAATGTTGAAAATAGTATTAAGTTCTTCTTTGACTTGTGCCTTAGTTAAAGAGACAACAAACGATCGTTCTTTAGCATGCACACGTTCCTATAGGTTAGGACGAGTTCCTATAAGTTAGGACGATTTCATAAAGCATTTTAACTCATGCAAATAGTTAAGAGGCTTAGTTGTTTGTCTCCTAGTGCGAGTTAGAAGTCTCAATGGTTATTTGTGGCTGGGACGAGTTACATGAGTCAATTACATTCAATTAACTAGTTAATCACAAGACCGAGTTCCAAAAATAAACTTGCCAAATTTAGATGGGTCGAATTGCTTATAAGGAGGTCAAAAGGCACAATTGTAATCATTATTTTTCTGAGCACAAGGTTGTGAGAAAAGAAAATAGAAAGCGCGAGTTCTGTGTGAGCTAGGAAGACTATGAAGGAGAGGCTTGTTACTGCTCAAACTAGAAAGGGTCCTAGGAGGGGATCCTATAGAGCAACTACTAGGTCAAAGGCAGCAACAAAGTGATAGCCCACTGTCACCTCAGCTAAGGCTCCCTGCTTCTTATGGACTTTCACCGATGGGAGGAGACCCAATATAAGGGGAATCACTAGATGAATGGATCAAATAAGAGTATAAGGAGTGATTACAAAGGCCTATTCACAAGAGAGACTGAGTTATATGGAGTTCTTGCTTGAAAAGCAAGGGGATATGCTCTCTAGGAGGGGCTAAGAGGATTCTTGAGGCTAGGGTTTGGGAATATATTTTGTCAAGAGGTTTCTTAGACCCGAAAATCCTTATGGAGAATTGGCCTTTATGTGATTTTTATGGAATTAGAGTTGTAAAGTTGCAGGACCACACAGGACCAAGTGGACCCAAAATTAGGTCAAGGGTAAGGAGTTGATCAACCAAGGAGGGCTTGATCTAATTAGGGAAGAGAAGATGATTAAAGGACTAATTTTCTTTTGAGATTTGGATGCAATGATCCTAATGCGGTCAATAACCCAAAATCAACCCAGGGCAAGAAATGCTCTTGTGGCTAGGGCTTGCTATATCTCGGGATTCCATTATTGGAATTACTTGAAATTTGGAGGACCTCTTGAGAAAACTACAATGCAGTAATGGACCAGTTTTGAAGGTTTTTGGATGGCAGAAAATGATTTCATGTGATGCCCTAGGATACTTTCTGGGGTTAGGCTTAGAATTGGAAGAAATGAAGAAACAAAATGTTATTTTGACCACCAAAGGGATACGAGGATCAGTGCCTTATTGCTTGGGCTTAATGGAGTCAAGATACACATAGATCATGAAATTTTGTGAGCTAAGGAGCCCTAATTGATCTTTGTTAGCCACTCTGAGGGTAGCAACTAGATCAATAGAGATTTATACTTCAAATTTGTTAAGGAGACAAAGTTTCAAGGTCTTTAACCTAAAAAGTGCCTCTAGGACATTTTCCCAATCCCTCAAGGGTCAATGGATGCATTTAATCACTTATTCAAGGTCCCAGAATAATTTCACATTACAGTTAACCCATACGAGAATAAAGATAACAACATACATGTAGTTAACCGGTAAGATAACAAGAATAGCATCAAAATTTTGACTTACATGAGAGAGAGAGTATATCCATTTATCAACTTCGCATTAGAGAAGCTCCAAAGAGAATAGTGAAATCCAAACATCATAGTGCATCAAGAAAAGCTCCAAAAATTCATCCCAACAAAAAGTGCGAAAATCTCATAAGAGATACTAATCCAATCTAAGTGATGATGATCAAAATGCATCATCTCACTTCTATTTATACAATCAATAAGGAGCTTGATTTGCCTAATTTGGTCTAACTCAGCCCCAACTAATAAAATAATGTGCAATAATAACATCCCTTGGTGACAAGCCCACCAAGATAGCTCAATAATACAATAATAAGCCTTGCAAGAGGCTCGAATGATCAATAAAGTCAGTCATTGGGCCTTTGAGGAGGTCTAGTGAAGTCCAAAGTGTGCCATGATGTGAGAATGGACCTCAAAGATAGTGGACAAGGGTGTGGCCCTTTGTTATCCAGGCAAATCCATGTGGTGACCCCAAGTGGGTGTGAGGGGCATAAGGATATCCTCATGTGTCTCCAAGTGGATTGAAAGTGCCTGTAAACCATCTGTAAGGGCTGGGAGGATGGCATAAGCCCTCATTTGGACCCTGGATTATTTGCCAAGTGTGTGGTGCATGTGTGGTGCCGACTGGGCATGGTGAATTAGGTGCATCGTCCTCGTCCAAAAGGTGGAACACGAGCAATCAATGAGTGGTGTTAGCAATCCATGAAGTGCTCTTTGCTATGGTGGAGGACCATGGCTCTCAATTCTCACCCTACAAGTGCCAATGTGGCCCTATAGAGGGCTATGACTCTGTATAGGGAGACCAAGACCCAAATGTAGACCCACCTGCTATCCTGCATAAGATCCAATGCGCCCCCTTGCTCTCTAATACAACCAATCATTAGAATTATCAAGTAAAAGAGCTTACAAGTCATAGAACCAATGGGGCACTTCATGGTGGCATGCCCTTCCATAGTGGGCTTTGGCATGTACATGTGTCTCCAAAATTAATAAGGGGGTTAATCAGGGATCCTATTAGGTGATTCAATCTTTTAAAAGGGATGACATGTCCATGGTACGTCCCTCAAGTGGTAGGTAGAAAATGATGTGGTAATGGAACAAAGTGGAGATCAGGGGAATCATCCAGACTACATGTTATGGTACAAGGGTAGTTATAATAAGGGAAGCCCACATCTGGGTATATGAGTGTAGGAGGGAAAAAATCGTGGTAAATGAGCTACCCCAACCTTTGTTTTTCCACCCTTCTTCAGAGACCTTTTGCCTTTGATTGATTTTTTTTCATAACTGCTTGGGGCTCTAGGGGGTGAGAGCATGATGTGTAGGATATAACAATAGATACCCCCTTAAAGTGGGGCAGTTCATCATCCCCCAAGGGTTGGTACAATCATGGGTTCCTTAATGATGAAGGGGGCTTATCTAGGGCCCATAGGAACTAGGGTTGATGGCCATGGATAAGGGGTGGAGCTCATGTTTGGTTTTTCCCACATGCTAAATTTGTTTGTCCCAACCATCTTTTGCCTTTTGTGGTACATTAACTGTTAAAAGTGGCCAAATTATGTTTTTCATTTCCTTTTTAGTTGCATCAACCATCGGACATTGTTCCACGCTCGACCCAAGGTGTGGACAAGGGGAGGGGGATGCTAACCCTATGTGGACCCAGTGGACATAAGTGGACCAGGATGGGAAAAGAGATGAATGGGGCTAAAATACGTGGAAGGGAGTGATGCATATGGTGTCAGGAAGCGGAACCACGTAAAGGAGATCCCACGAGACTAAGATACAAGGCGAACCACAAAATCAAGCATTGGAGACAAGGGTACAAACCTATGCCACTCTTTTCGTCAAATTCCCCCACCAATCCATGCCCAAAATCGCCCATGAGAAGTAAGGAAAATTACTCGACTATACCAATGAAAAGCCATACCTTTGGGGTCAGGAGGCCCACCTTCAAACATGCAATCACAACAGATGGGCGAGGGACCACATGGTTGGCTTAGGTCGCAGAGATAATGGAACATCGAGCTATCTGGTGGCTACAAGGGGCTGTTGGCTGTCAACTGAGGACCATCTAGGAGAAAAAAATTCTCCTATATATACTACCCATAGGTGGTGGGTAACAAGGCCTATATGTAGTGTTTTGGCAAAGGAAATTATTATTGGTATGTGCTAGGAAACATGAGGAAATTTCCAAATTCAACAAAAGGATGTAGGAGCTAAGGGCAAGGTTCTTGCAAGTAGGGTTTCAAGCTAAGTACTAGTAGGGAGAATGAGCTTGTACTCTAGAGAAACAATTTGCTTTGAAATAAATTCTATTTGCTCAAACTTTGTCAATAAAATTTCTATAGTTAGCAGAGGGTTTTCCTAGTTGGGTTCCATAGAAAATTTTGCGTTTTTGATATCATGTGATTGTGTTTTATTTATGTTCTATTCCGCTGCAAATTGATAGAGAAATTTTGTGTCTTGGTGCAACGATTATTTTCAGATTTGTTCACTACAACAGTTGCATAATTTCAAGGAAACTCTACAATTAAAGCTGAAAAAACGTGATTGACATAATATATAACCTGGGCACTGTTTTAAGAGAAAACTTAGCCAGAAGGTGAGGCCGCTCTTCTCTCTTTCTTTGAATAGAAAATGGCTGCGGGTACAAAGAAGTAAAGCTTGTGGACCGTGGGCTACTATAGTGCAAAACTCCTCTATGTTTGTATTCTATCTCTATCCCTCTCATATACTCTGCATGTTTATGGAACAAAATACACCGGAAAAGAATAGAACCCCTTTTCCTTGAGTAATTGGGGCTAACATAGAACCCTCTTGAATTGTGGTGGCCAAAACAAGAAGGTCAACTTCTGAGTGGCATAACTTTTGCATACAAACTCCAATTAAGGTGCTTCTTGCACCGTTGAAAGGTCTTTGTGTAGAATAAGAAAAACAAGTGTTGCACCAAACTAGAAAAATTTTACACCCAAAAGGTGTCGATTGATGCCTCAAAATGCTCTTGGAAGGTTTTAGACCCAAATTTTCCAAATTGGGTCCCATTGGTAAGAAAAGGTCTTGTGAGATGATTCCTCCACTTTTTCTACTCTGAAAGCATCAAGATGGATGAAAAACAATATAATGAATTCAATTCAGGTCACACCTCTCCATTTTGGGAAGCTTTTGGTCTCCAAAAACTTGTACTAAATGAGGTGAAGAAATCTTTCCTCCACTTTCTCTTGGGTGTACGATTTAGCCTTTCTCGGAGGTTTTCCTTTCAACCCAATTTGCCAAAGGTTATGCCGCCTTTTTCTTTTAGTTTTGGACCTCTTTTGCAAAATTGTATCCTTTGTTAATTCGGCTTGAGCAGTTGGTGCCAAATCCTTTACAAAAGGTATGACCTGTTTCTCTTCCTCATCTAACATGAAAGGCTCGTAGAGTTTCAAATTCCTTACATTTACAACTGAGTAAAAGTGCATGTATGGAGGTAGACTAAGTCTATAGGCGTTATCTCCCACCTTTTCCAGTATCTCGAAGGGAGAATACCACAGAGCCTTGATTTTCTTACGAGGAACCTATAGCCTCTCCTTGTTCAACTATAACCATACTCTATCTCCCACCTTGAATGACTTCTCCATTCTGTGCTAATCATGCTTGTTCTTGTATTTTTCTTGTGACTTCTGCAGTGTCTCCTATACCTGTATATGGATTTTCCTTATCTTTTCTACAAATCTGTCTGTCCTTAAGGAATCACTTGTAAGATCCTCCCTAACTCTTTGTTGCCGTTATGCAATATCCAAAGGTGAAGGTGGCGAATCTGAAAAACAAGTTTCAAATGGGAGTTACTAGTAGAAGTTTGGACAACTCTGTTATAAGAGTGTTGTATATATACCAGATTTTCATCCTAGGTCTTCGAATGCTTCTGATTGTAACTCGTCAAAAGCTGCACCAAAGTCTTGTTGACTACTTTTGTGTTTTAATGGAATGTTGTAGACCTCTTTAACTTTGTGTCCATCTTCTCACACAATATAGTCCAAAATGCACTGATAAATTTTGTCCTTGTCTAAAACGTGTTAGCTTTCTAATACCCAGTTGCTAATTTAATAAAAAAATTACAATGAAGAAACTGAAAACTGAACTCCAAACACTCTTACTAAATAAGTTGAGTATTCTAACAAATAATAGTAGCGAAAAGTGAATTCATGAAGACACAAGCACACAATAAACAATACACCACAATTTACTCAGGAAACCCCAACTAGGGAAACCCTGCCAATGTGTGTGTTCTATTATTATTTTGCTAATAAAAATTGTTATGAAATTGATTACAAATACTGGGAAAAATTTCCCTTTCAATTCGCTATCCTCAATGCAGTGTTTTTCATATTTCTACCCAACTCAACCTTTGCATACGTAGTTGTATAGACTCATACAAACTATTCAACCCTCCTGCACAACTTCACTCGGCCTTGTAAAGTGAGTACACTGGTTGAAGAAAATCTAAGGCAATTGGACCTCTCTTCACTGCCCTAATGTGCTGATCTGGAAAATCTCCTTTCATGAGCTAAAAACACAAATCTCTAGTGCATAATTTAATTAGCCAAGTCTACACCATTCCCTTTTTATAAAATCGAATTGACCCACCAACTCAAGTTGACCCGGCCCATTAACTCAAGTCGAATTGGCCCATTGTTGAAAAATGTGCAACAAGAAATGTTAAATTTAGAATGTCCTAAAAATAGACCTGCTAAAAATAGCATATCTAAAAATAGTAGTTTGGCCAGTGAGGTCATTGGCCACATTGGGTGAGAGGTGAAACTGCTAAAAATAGAAAGTTCTAAAAATAGCATAGTTAAGGAAATTCGAATTTGAAGTCTTTGTGAGCATGCACATGAGTTGTCTCACTAATTGAGGAATTTATCCTTAATTTCCTCCACTGATTGAGGGAATAAGTATGAGTTCTATAATGAGAGAATTAGTTGACTTAGTTCTAACTAGTCAAGTTCAGTTAGATTATTTTAACAAGTTGTTAAAATAATAAAATATAGTTTGTTAATGCTTGCATGCATGTGACAACTATTATTTTAGATAACTGAGGATTCACTCATGGATAACTGTTGCATACTAGTTCTATCAAAGACCCATTTTAGATTAGATGTGGGACAATGTACTATCAGATGCTTAACTATTTCTAGTAAGTAGTTTTTGCATGGTTGAGGAACTAATGTTCTCAAGGAATACGTAGTTGGACCATTGGTTGTTTTTGGTATGTTGGAATTAATAGCATATGCTTTTGCTATTATTTCCTAAGAAAACTACGTATGGACCATAGGGAAAGCCTATATAAACAGGGCTTGGTTGGTTCATGAGACATACCTTCATATCTTCATAGTTCATTGAGAATTGAATAGCTTGAGAGCTAATTCTTCTTGTATTGTGAAGAGGATTTCCACTTGATTGATAATACATGGTTGGGGTTTTATGCTAGTGCTTTCCCCTGGATATATCTTGTGTTATGTGTGATTAATTCTCTTGATCAGTTATGCATGTTTCTACTTGATGTTGCTCATGATTTCAATGCTTCTGCTTAATGTGTTGTAGAAGTAGAACAAGTATTATGCTTTAGGACATTGCATATATCGGTTTTTTCTACAGGTGAAATTTCTACATGGTATCAAAGCAAAGGTAATCAAGCAAGAACAGTTTACTAGTAGGAGGAATTCAAAGTTTCTTATTCTTGATATAGATCTCAAGTTCTTATCACATCTATTTCATCGATGGCGTTCAATGGTTTGAGGCTTGAGTATGCCCTTGATGGCAACTCAAACTATATAGCTTGGAAGGATCACATGGAGGAAGCTTTGGAAGATAATGGTCTTAAGGATTTCATTGATCAAGAAGTCCCTAAGCCTACTAACAAGACTGAGCTGGTGGAATGGGGTAAGTGTGTGGCTAGAGCTAGGAGAATTCTCTTGGAGTGTGTTCGAGATCACATAGTCTCAAGCCTCCATGGGAAGGAGTCTTTGCTTGCAATGTAGAAAACATTGAAAGATTTATATCAGAATAGCAGTGATAAAAGGAAGTTGGCACTGAAGGACAAGCTTCGAAAGATCAAGTGTGAGAAGGGTGACTCTATTTCTACATTCTTGAACAAGCTCACCACCTGCAGAGTTGAGCTTGCAAGCGTAGGAGTCACTACAGCTGATGAGGATATGGTGACTCTAGCACTCCTTGGCCTTCCTAAGAGCTGGCATAGCTACCAGGACTCAGTAAATGGAAGGGACAAACTACCAGATTGGGAACAAATATGGTTGGATTTGATTCAGGAGGAGATCAGATGGAGCATCAAGGATGGAGCTTCTTCATCAAAACATGATTATGAAGATAACTTGGCTTTAGCTTCTAAAGCTAATAAAGGGAAAGGGAAGGCATCTCATTCCAAGTCTTCATAAGGAGGGAAGAAGTTTGACAATTCGTAGGTGAGATGCTTTCATTGTCATGAGTTGGGTCATTATGCTAATAATTGCCCAAAGAGGAAGTCCAAGAAGAAAGGTTCCTCTAAGGAATCTGATGGTGATGCACTAGCTTCATAGTTTGAGATGGATTTCTCACTTATTGCATGCATGGTTTTATCCATCATGGGATGTGTTTGGTATTTGGACAGTGGAGCTTCTTTCCACATGTCAGGTGACAAGAATCTTTTCAGCACTTTGGAGGAGAAGGATCTCCAGATACAGATTGAGATGGGTGATGATGGAAAGTATTGTGTCTCGGGTAGAGGTACGGTTATGTTTCAGAGGGAGCATGGTTCTCCCCTCACTCTTTCTAATGTTATGTATGTACCAGAGCCGAAAAATAATCTTGTGTCTATTGCTATTCTTGAGGATAAAGGCTATGATGTAGTCTTTAGTTTGGGAAATGTTTTCCTAAGGCATATCGGCACTAGACAGACCAAACAGATTGGGATTCGAATTAAGAATCTCTACAAGTTACAGGTAGAAGATTCTGTTGCTCTCAATTCCAAAGTAGAAGAGGTGCATGGCCAAGATATTGGTGAGTTATGGCATAGAGGACTGGGCCACTTGCATCATGGGGCCTTGAAGATCATGCAACAAATTTCTACCGATTACCTAAGTGCAAACTGGAGTAGACAAGCACATGCAAAGGTTATACTCTGGGTAAGTATGTGAAGGCTTCCTTTCATGATTGGGATGGTAGAGCAGGAGCAGTTCTGGATCGATTTCATTCAGATGTATGTGGGCCCTTCCCTACAGCCTCCACCGTGAAGCAAAGGTACTTTGTTATTTTTATAGATGATTTTTCTCGTAGATGGTGGATCTACTTCATGCAAGAGAAGGATCAAACCTTCTTGAAGTTTTGTGAGTTCAAAGCTTTGGCAGAGAAAGAATCAAGGAGGAATATAAAGGCCTTGCGGAGTGATAACAATGGAGAGTATGTTTCCCAACAATTTAAAGACTTATGTGCTTCAGAAGGAATTAAACGGGAACTCACTTCACCTCATAACCCCAACAGAATGGGGTGGTCGAAAGGAAGAACAGATCTATTGTGGGAGCAGCTCGAGAAAGGCTGCATGACCAAAGCCTACCACTTCATATGTGGGTTGAGGCATGAAATACAATAGTGTATCTTCAAAACAAAATTCTTCATCGTATTTCGGGGATGAAGACACCTATAGAGGCTTTTTCAGGGAAGCAGCCAGATGTGAGTCACTTCCATATCTTTGGATCACCAGTTTACTATTGTGTGACCAAAGATGCTCGGAAGAAGCTAGACCCAACAACTGAGTTGGGAATACTTGTGGGGTATACGGATACACCTCACAACTATCGAGTGTTTCTGCCTGCCATTCAGAGGACAGTAGTGCGCAGGGATCTGAAGTTTGATGAGTAGTGACCCATGCGAGAGTCACTTGAGAGGGAGCTCAAGTTGCATGGTGATGATGAGGAACTACTAGTTCCTAAGGAGGAGGAGCCTGCTGATGATGTAGAGCAGCCGCATTCAGAGATTCTAGTGGTGGAGATCACCACTATTGGAGAGTCCTCCGGAGCAGGGCAGAAACACTCTCGGGAAGTTGATAGATTGATGCAGGATGCGAGAGAGAATGTGGGGCAACCATCTTCTCATCACAGACAGAGGAGATCTCCCGATAGATACACTGGCTACATGGCCCTGGTTGGGGAGTGTGTAGTGACCGAGCCTTCTTCTTTTGAGGAGGCAATGCAGCAGCCATTTTGGATGGACGCGATGGTAGAGGAGTATGATTCTATCATGAGGAACAGTGTATGGGATGTTGTTCCTAGACCAGGGGACAAGTCCATGGTTACTTCCCGATGGCTTTACAAGGTAAAGCAGGCAGTTGATGGTAGTATTTAGAAACATAAGGCAAGATTTATTGCCCATGGTTTCTCACAAGTTTAGGGGATTGACTATGATGAGACCTTTGCTCCTATTGTAAGGTACTCATAGATCAGATCGGATCTAGCACTATCAGCACAGATGGGTTGGAAGATCAATCAGATGGATGTGAAGACAACTTTCCTCAACGGGGAGATTGAGGAAGAGGTATACATTGAGAAAATCGAAGGATTTGAGACCTTTGATCGTGAGTCACATGTGTGTCGGCTCAAGCAAGCATTGTATGGGCTGAAGCAAGCACCCTGTGCTTGGTATACCAAGATCAACATCTATTTCATCTAGTTGGGCTTCACCAAGAGTGAAGTAGATGTGAACCTTTACCACATCATTGTAAATGGTAAGCTATTGATTATTGTACTTTATGTCGATGATCTGATTTTGACAAGTGATGATGAGTTGATTAAGTCTTGCAAGAGATTTTGAGATGAAGGACATGGGCCTCATGCACTACTTTCTAGGCATGGAGGTCTGGCAGAGAGATGGGGAAGTATTTGTTTCTCAAGGCAAGTATGCCAATGAGATATTGAGGCGCTTCCACATGGATATGTGCAAGCTCATGGAGACTCCTCTAGCAGGTAACTGGAGGAAGGAGGATGCTAATTCAAGTGAGGTAGTAGCTGCTATAGTTTATCGACAGTTTGAGGGTTCACTCATGTATCTAGTGAACACACGACCAGATTTATGCTTTGCAGTGAACCAACTGAGTCAAGCTATGGTTCAGCCAACCAAGTTATTTTGGAAGGTGGCAAAGCATGTGCTGAGATATCTTAGAGGCACTACACAGTATGGATTATGGTACAAGCAGACAGAGGGAGTGAAGCTCCAAGGCTTCACAGATGCAGATTGGGCCGGTAGTCCATAAGACAGGAAGAGCACTTCTGGAGGGATCTTCAACCTTGGGTCAACTGCAATTTCTTGCTATAGCCGGAAATAGAGATTAGTTGCACTTAGCTCAGCAGAGGCAGAGTACATGGCAGCAAGTCAGGCTGCATGTGAGGCCATCTGGATGCGGAAGATCCTAGTGGGATTGTTTGGTCAGATGATGGATCTGACGGTGATATATTGTGATAATCAGAGTTCCATTAAACTCTCTGAGAATCCAGTGTTTCATGACAAGTCCAAGCATATAGATATCCGCTATCATCATCTACGGGATTGTGTGGTCAAGAGGATCATGATATTGTAGTATATTTCGACCAAGCAACAGGATGCAGATATTTTGACAAAGGCATTGTCAAAGGGCAAGTTTGTGTTCCATAGAGACAGGATCGAGGTGCCTGATAATCCCTTTCTTGTTGAGAGGGAGTGTTGAAAAATGTGCAACAAGAAATGCTAAATTTAGAATGTGCTAAAAATAGTCCTGCTAAAAATAACATGTCTAAAAATAATAGTTTGGCCAGTGAGGTCATTGGCCACATTGGGTGAGAGGTGAAACTGCTAAAAATAGAAAGTTCTAAAAATAGCATTTCTGGGTCCCTTCCTATTTATAGCAGTCCTAGTCTATCTATAGGAAGTAAAATTAATTTTGGTCTTAACAGCAGTTGGAAATATTAATTAATTATTTCAGTTGAGTTAATTAGTTAAGGAAATCCGAATTTGAAGTCTTTGTGAGCATGCACATGAGTTGTCCCACTTATTGAGGAATTTATCCTTAATTTCCTCCACTGATTGAGGGAATAAGTATGAGTTCTATAATGAGAGAATCAATTGACTTAGTTTTAACTGGGCAAGGAAATAGGGATTGGACCATAGGTAAAGCCTGTATATACAGGGCTTGGTTGGTTCATGAGATATATCTTCACATCTTCATAGTTCATTGAGAATTGGATAGCTTGAGAGCTGATTATTTTTGTATTTTGAAGAGGATTTCCACTTGATTGATAATACATGGTTGGGCTTTTATGCTGATGCTTTCCCCAAGATATATCTTGTGTTATGTGTGATTATTTCTTTTGATAAGTTATGCATGTTTCTACTTGATGTTACTCATGAATTCGATTATGCTTCTGCTTAATGTTTTGTACAAGTAGAACAAGTATTATGCTTTAGGACATTGCATATATCGGTTTGTTCTACAGGTGAAATTTCTACAAGGTTTTCTACCAAGCAGTCTGGGCTTGGTATAATTTTGGTGAGTTCAACTTGAGATTTGGGCATAAGAGTGGACAGTTCAGAGGGCACCCTCTTTGGGAAAGGTGGTGATTTCATCGCCGACGTCTCCTTCGCTTACGGGTGCGTAGTTTGGTTAATTGCATGTTTGGTGTATGGTATCTAGATATCTCGAGCGGGAAAGGATTCATAGCTTTGGTTCTGAAACCCATTTGTTGGTCCTACTATGGATGGGTGGGTGTTCCTCCGCATTAGAGTGGAATTTGGCTCTCTGTCCTTAGTAGTTCTTTGTCAGGGTTCTACAATGTTTGGCGGTTTTTGTGAAGAGGGTATGTTGGACTTAGGGTGATTTGACTAGTGGTCTTCTTACAAAGGGTGGGGGATGGTGAATTGTGGGTCTAGTTCCTTATTGCCGATTTGGAATTGTGGTTCCCTATATTTATCCTCGATTCGTTGTTTGTGGTCATGATGACATGGGTGGGGCAATTCTATGAGATTGAAATTGTAGTTTGTGTAGCAACTTGCTGGTTAGCTTCGACCCTTCTCAGCGGTTCTAGTTCTTCCATAATGCGTTGGGTACCTCGTATTTCTCGTTCTTCTTCACAGCTAAAGCTCAACTTCGATGGTTCGAAGGGTTGGGAGTCTCCCTTGCAGTTGGTAGTGGCGAAATCTAGCTTCGCCTGGGGTGGTAGCAATGCTGGTCGTTCGAGTCAGGCGGTCTTTAGGGTTCGCAGTGGTCATGGTCGTGGTGGATCAGTGGCAGGCCGTAGGAGTCGTACCTTGCAGAGCCAATAGCGGGGTGGAGCGATGCATTGTGCTGGCTAGGGGCGACAGGGGATGGCGCATAATTCGGGACATAGACAGAGACAAGAATTTTGTTTGGAAAACTGTCAGGGTTTGATTTAGTTAGTAGTGTAATTCCTAGAAACCTCGGAGTAGGTGCAATAGGAAAAGCATGTAGAGCTTATTGCAACATTGAACAAAATGCACTACTTCTAGTGCCATGTTTGAGAGTGCATCGTGGTGCTCTGGCGAGGCCATAACCTGTTATCCGAGAAGGTGGAGAAGTTGGAGACATGGATGGCTCACTTCGAAGAGCATGTTTAGTGCTCCTTCCACCCTCCTCCTCCTTCACGAACAAATTAAAAAAACCCAACCTCCATTACATCAGATGACTGTTTTACTTGTTTTGTGTGTTTACTGGTGCTTTTGGCCTCCTAAATTGTGGACTATGTATTTAGTTGCTTTTTTGTTTCTTTACCATATGCTAATTACAGTAGTCAACAAACATGGGCGAGGTGAGACAATCTGCATTTTTCTACTGATGTGCCTCTTTTGAAGAATGAATAGAATTTTGACTTACAAAAAAAGGTATATATTTCACATTTTTATATTTAGAAATATTTTTATTTTTAATTATTCTTTTATTAAATATATTTATTAATTTTTTATATTTTTATTAATTATATGTTCTAAAATTCCCCTGATGGGGGTGGAATCAGAGGGTAATAGGTGGATCGAGTGTCATGCACACCACCTTGTACATGATTAGGGAGTAAATGCAAGGTGTTGTTTCCACCCCCTCACATGCACAACCATATGACTCTTTCTTGTGTAATGGAGAGGCTTTTAAGGAATGAAAAGTTGGCGAGTAGTGTTAGCAGTTTACAAAGTTGCACAGGGTGACCTCAGGTTGTTTTCCAATTTCCTTGCCGCAAGAGAGGAACTAGGGAGGAAATTCGAAGGAGAGAATTTTGGAAAGATAATGGACGAGGCTTAAGGAACATGCCCTAATGACAATCTAGGTAGAATGCAGAGGGGACTCAGTCTTGGGGGCTGCATGGTGTATTGAGCTATAAACATTGTGGTGGAAGACTATAGATGGTGTGCACAAATAAAGGAGCGTTGAGCTTGTTTGAATGAAATATCTAGATGACATGGGCATGGAGAAGGAAAAGTGGTGTGACTCACCACTCCAAACGAGACTGGGGAATTCCTTTCTATTTTTGGTCTTCACATAATCTACATGGATTTTCTTTTAATTTCCTCTAGTATATTTTTGTTAATATTTTTAAGGATTATTAAGTAAACCAAAATCCTCGAATAGGTCTTAAAGGCCCCTAGTGGCATTGTGTTAGTGTGGTCTCTAGTTTAGCTATTACTATATGTCTTTGTTATTGGGCCATTCCCAGTTGTGAGAAGTGTAGTTGGACACGATACTCTCTGTATAGCTAGTCATTCAACGAGTCATTCTCGTGGACTCAAAATTGGTCTTGTAAATTAAATTGGAGTCTACATGGTTGTAATAATTATTATAAATGTAATAAAAAGTGTATTTTTAAAATTATAAATAATGTTGATTTATCTTTTTAAATAAAATATCAAAGTTTTATTAAAAGTTAGAAGATTACATTCTTAGTTAATTTATAAAGATTTTCGGAAAAATCACATTGCCAATATTTGGTCCATGCGTTCATCTTCAAGAAAAGATTACATTCTTATTAAAAAATTAAGATTAAGATTATGTGTTATATAGAAATATAATATACTTCATATTATTAATTTACTTATAAATACTATTTTAAAATTTAATAATCTAATCAAATTTAATTTACTTATAAATACTATTTTAAAATATAATAATCTAATCAAATCAAATTAAAATTTTTATTAATTTATTAAAAGTTATTTTTTAAATATTTAAAAGAAATAAATGGTTTTTTTAATGGTTTTAAGCAAGATTGTGATTTTTTGTTATTTAAAATGTTTTTTTTAAATACATAAATAGATTCAGTAACCTAGAGAACTAGTGTGCAACTCAAATTCTACATATTAAACCAATTAAACTACAAAGTTTAAAAACCCTTTACTGAATTTTGATTAAAATTAAGAAGAAAAAATGTTAATAAAAAATGCATTTTATCTAATAATAAAATTACTTAAAAAATAACTTAAATAATTATAATTAATAATTAATATTTTAATTTTTAAAAATATAATAAACAATAATTTAAAATAATCTTATAAAATAAAAATAAAAGCATTCATTATTTCATACCCTAATTAGTAGAGATTATAATTATCAATCCAAAAATTTTGTGCATATTTTTATACGGTTGAACTGATCATCAAATATTTAATTATAATAATTAACCATCAATTATTTAATTAGAATAATTAAATAAAAATATGGTAATGTATAGGATCAACACACTTTATTTGTGAATTTTGATGAGTTCAAACTAATACAAACTTTATTTAATATGAAGACATTGGCTTTGACACTCCATTTGCTCTAATAGTCATGATAAGATTACATTTAATGAAATTTATTAAAATATAAAAATCATTATTAACCATATTTAGAAAGAGTAAATGATTTGTAAGTGCAAATACGGATATTGGTGGAATTGAAAGGATGCAAGTTCCATAAATTTGAGATCTGTTTTCCATGGCACTTAGCATAAACATAAATGAGATCAGCGGGCTCATCACTTGGGATGGAGGTTGACCCATTGTTATAAGTAGAGAGTTGTGTGAGGTATTTATTATATATATATTAAAAAATATGAGATTGATCATTGCCATAAATGGTTATTGAAATCCAACTCTTATTTTCTGTTTAAGTTTCCAACGTATAGAACGAAATCAAGCCAGTGATGTAGTACACGCTGAATTTAAACACAAATAAAGGTATACTAAATATTATTTTTTAGTTCGTATGAAATCTATGGGAATATGATAAGAGCAAACCTAATAAAGATACCGACCATGAAACCACTGATCATGTACTTCAGTGGATACGTTATAAGCCACTATCACATCTAGATCATTGATATTGTTCTTTTATCCATTCACAACAATCAATTTATTGGGGGGATCTGGTAAGGTTCAAGTAGAGTATATGTATTATGAGGAATTAAACCACAAAATCAATCGATGTAATTCAGGGGAGCTCAATTCTATTGATGCTATTGTATGCAGTGTATTTTTTAGCGCGACACTCTGAATTTACTCATCTAAGATCATGCAATGTGCTTATGATAATCGCAGGTTATGCCAACTGCAATGTTGATTAAGAGTCTAGTGGAGCACAACGGCGGAGCATTCTCTCCTCTTCCAACGATGCTTTCGCCTCCAAAATTTAGCATAAATGGCTACCTCAGCCCCCGACCCAGCTCAAAATGGACTGCAACCGAAGGAAGCTAAAGCTGCTCAGCAAAGGGAAATCAACATGGCTAAATTTAGAGGAATTTCAGGCATTTATGGTAGCTCTGTTTCGGGACGTGGCCCTCTCCAATGCTTTCAGAAGCATGTCCTTTTACATACCGGTGGGATTTGTGGCATTTTTATCATCACATTTGATTGCGCAAAGGCAGTGCCCACGAGCTTGCCCCGGACATGATAGTTGTAACTCTCCACCGTGATAACTACCCATACATCAGAGAGGAGCTTGTCATCTGCCAAGAGAACGAGCTTCTGGTTCCTGGCGCCTTTTGCTCAAGGTGCGACACCCGTGTGCGAGAGGCGGAGTTCATCAATCAATCCAGGAGGAAAATGAAATAAAAATCCATTGCATCCCTATTCAAAAACCTGTTGCAAATATTCCGCGCGCAAACTTGAAATTTGAAATTCTAGGGGCCATTCCATTTCAGTTCACGGCAAATCCACCACGATGTATGTATGCTTCTAAATGTATGGGCATCTATATTAAATGGCGAACCATGTTTACTGGTCGGTCAGCGTGTCACATCAACGGATGCCACATAGCATGCGTATGTATGGTGACTGGTCGCTATCGGGCGCATTAAAGGCCTGATAGCAGGCTGGTTAGCTCTTGCCACATAGAATAGCAATGACATTACCTGTAAGAAAAAATCCATTTTCTAAAAAAATAGCAAGTAGATGAGTTGTAATACTTCCTTCCACTCCATTAGATGATTTTGAGTTGTGAAAAGTGTTACTTCAAAATTAACCCAACCTCCATAGTCTCATTAGTCTCATTATGGAAATGGGGTTACAAAATTCCTCGTCACCAAAATTAGTAAAATTAACTTTTGAGAACACCATCATATATACCTGGTTAAAAGCTTTTCAACAATGTCTGAATCAAAAGTTATACTCATTAAAATTTTGTCATTTAAATCCTTAGCAGGTAAGAAAGACACTCTCACATGACACCGACGTGGATCCTATGTGGTTCTATCACCTCACCAAGTGGCTCTGTTGTAGCTCATTCTGGCACAGCTCAAATTTTGCAAAATTGGATGGCAACACCGACAGAATGGTGTCATTCTCACGGGCTTAAATTGAATCCCAATTTTTATGAGACTGGAGAAGGGTCGGAAAGGAACCACCTTATTCAAAGACGAGAACATATCCATGAGAATGTTAAGATGTCAACATATACGCGATCAACTGATCCAAAATTTCAGATTGAATGGCTCAGCAGAGCACTAACGCAGGTGGCCCGAGCAAGTGAATTTCGGCAACTTAGTGCGGACAAACGGAGAAAAATTTTGAAAATCCGCGATCTGGGTTTTCTGCAGAAGGGCCCAAATTGATTTCATAGGAAGAAATTTCCAAAAATCCGAAGCAGTTTAAGATATTTCGCCAGTTTAAGGATCCAAGCCAAGTGAGAAAGCAAAGTGATTAACAATGATAGAGGAAAGATAGTGGGTGATTCTTTTAATCTTTTTATTATTGTATTTTCTTTAACATGATTGATCCAAAATATAGGTTTTATATTTTACAACCAATTATGTTTTTTTATTAATTTAAATACTTTCTTAAATACAATACAATGGGATCATATTTAAGAAAGAGAGTGAGATGGAAGGGGGGATAGAGTGTGGAAGAGAGACAGAGTGAGAGAGAGAAATGAAGAGAGAGATAGGAGGGGGAGAGAGGGAGGGAGACAGATGGATTTGGAGGGGGAAAGAGAGGGAGTGACAAGGGAGAGATGAATATGGAATGAGCGAGAGGAGACAGGGAAGAGAGAGAAAAGGAGAGGATAAAGATAGGGAAAGAAGGGGGAGAGAGACAGGGAGACATATATCAAGGGGTGAGAGAGGGGGAGAGAGAGAAGGAGAGAGGGAGGGAGATAGTGACAGAGTTGGAGGGTGCAGAGAGAGTGTGTGTATGATGGGGGTAGAGACAGAGGGAGGCGGGAGAGAGAGGAGGGAGAAAGAGAGAGGACTTGAGAGAGAGGAGAGAGAGGGGCAAAGAGAGAGATTGAGTTGGAAAGGGAAGAAATACATAGAGAGAGAAAGGTGGAGAGGGTGTAGCAAGGGAGAGATGGAGAGTCAGTGAGAGAGAGAGAGAGAGAAGGAGAAGAGATAGAGAGGGAAAGGAAGAGGGAGAGATAGATAGATTTATAATATGGGGAGAGAGAGAGAGAGGATGGCATGTGTTTAGGGGGATGAGATAGGGAGACAAATAAGGAGAGATGTGTAGATTTTCCCACCTGTAGATCACCTGGTAATGCAATGTACTAAAGAAAAACAATTGATATACTTCTACAAACAATTGAGCGGAAGCTTAATCGAACATGAGAAACATCAAACATGAATAGATATAACTGAGAATGAGAAGTAATCAACCATAACACAGAAAATATATCACTGGGGAAAGCACCAGCCTAAAACCCCAACTCTGTATTATCATACAAGTGGAAATCTTGTTCAACTTACAAAAAGAATTAGCTCTCAAGCTATTCTGATCTCTCTACACTCAAACAATTCTGCTCACAGACTCAATAGACATAGAATACATCTTCCTAAAGCCCTCCAAGCCTCCTATTTCATTGCGCAGTTTTGATTGGGGTCCAATGATATCACATGTGTGAATTGGCCTCATCACACTCACTGTAACCTCAGGTCCAACTGCGCAATCCATAAGGAATAATATTCCTTCTGCATGCAAGGAATATTCACCAAGGAATATCCTAGCAACTGATAGTACATTGTCCCTCCTTCTACTCTCAACTGGGTCTCTGACTGAACTGACATGCATGAGTTATCCATGAGTGAATACTCAGTTATCTGAATTACAGTAGTTACATGCATGCAAGCATTAACTAACTGAACTCTCATTAATATAACAAACTGTCAAATTAATCTAACTGGACTTGACTAAGTTAAACTAAGTCAACTGATTACAACTCACTCTTATCTCTTTAAGTGAAGGTTAAATTCCTCAATTAATGGAGAAACTGTTGCATGTGCTCACATAGACTTCAAGTTTGATTTTCCTTAACTAATTAACTCAAGATAAATTAATTAATTAGTTTCCAAACTACTGTTGATATCAAATTCGAATTTTACTTCCTATGTTTAGTCCAGGGACTGACTAAAACAAGAAGGGATCCCGAAATGCCATTTTTAGAAAAGCTATTTTTAGCACTTTCACTTTTCACCCATTGTAGCTAAGATCTCCAATGGTTGAATTGCTATTTATAGCTTGGCTATTTATAGCAGTTCTATTTTTAGCATCTTCTACTTTTAGCATTTCTTGTTGCACATTTCAACGCTCCCTCTCAACAAGAAAGAGATTATCAGTAACTCCGATCCTATCTCTATGGAACTCGAACTTGCATTTTGACAATGCCTTAGTCAAAATATCTGCATCCTGCTCCTCGGTTGAAACATACTGCAACATCATGATCCTCTTGACCACACAGTCCCGTAGATGATGGTAACGTATATCTCTATGCTTGGACTTGTCATCAAACATTGGATTCTCAGAGACTTTTATGCAACTCTGTTTATCATAGTATATCACTGTAGGATCCATCATCTGACCAAACAATCCCACTAGAATCTTCCGAATCCAAATGGCCTCGCATGCTGCCTGACTGGCAGCCATGTATTCAGCCTTTTCTAATATAAGTGCAACTTATCTCTGTTTCCTGCTATACCAAGAAATTGCAGCTGAACCAAGGTTAAAGATTCCTCCAAAAGTGCTCTTCCGGTTTGATGGACTACCAGCCCAATTCACATCTGTGAAGCCTCACAACTTCACTCCCTCTTTCTATCTGTACCATAATCTGTACTGTGTAGTGCCTCTTAGATATCTCAGCACATGCTTCGCTGCCTTCCAAAACAGCTTGGTAGGCTGAACCATAGCTTGAATCAGCTGGTTCACCGCAAAGCATAAGTCGGGTCGTGTGTTCACCAGATACATGAGTGAACCCACCAGCTGCCGATAAACAGTAGCAGCTACCACCTCACCTGAAGTAGCATCCTCCTTCCTCCGGTTCCCAGCTAGAGGAGTCTGAATGGGCTTTCACTTCTCCATGTGAAAGCGCCTGAGTATCTCATTGGCATACTTTCCTTGAGACACAAATACTTCCCCATCTTTTTACCACACTTCCATGCCTAGAAAGTAGTGCACAAGGCCCATGTCCTTCATCTCTTGCAAGTCCTCCTTGCAAGACTGTATCAGCTGCTCATCACTTGTCAAAATCAGATCATCGACATAAAGTACAATAATCAAGGGCTTACCATCTACCATGATGTGGTATAGGTTCGCATCTGCTTCACTCTTGGTGAAGCCTAACCTGGTGAAATAGCTGTCAATCCTGGTATACCAAGCATTGGGTGCTTGCTTCAGCCCATACAGTGCTCGCTTGAGTAAGAAAACATGTGACTCGCAATCGAAGGTCTCAAATCCTTCGGGCTGCTCAATGTATACCTCTTCCTCAATCTTCCCATTAAGGAACGTCATCTTCACATCCATCTGATGGATCTTCCAACCCATCTGAGCTGATAGAGTTAGCATTGATCTGATAGATGAGTACCTTGCTATAGGAGCAAAGGTCTCATCGTAGTCGATCCCCCCAACCTGTGAGAAACCTCGGGCAACAAACCTTGCCTTGTGTTTCTCAACATTGCCATCAGCTGCCTACTTTACCTTGTAAAGCCATCAGGAACTAACCACTGACTTGTCCCTAGGTCTAGGGACAACATCCCACACACTGTTTTGTATGATAGAATCGTACTCTTCTACCATTGCATCAACCCAGATTGGTTGCTGCACTGCCTCTTGAAAAGTAGAAGGTTCGGTCGCCACACACTCCCCAACCAGGGCCATGTAGCCAATGTATCTCTCGGGAGATCTCCTCTGTCTACACTGAGAGGATGGCTGCCCCACATTCTCTTTGGCATCTAGCATCAATCTGTCAGCTTCCCGTGAGAGTTTCCGCCTGTCTCTGGAAGACTCTCCAAGAGTGGTGGTCTCCACTACTAGATCCTCTGCATGTGGCTGATCCACATCATCAAGAGGCTCTTCCTCCTTTGGAACTAAAAGTTCCTCATCACCATGCAACTTGAGCTCCTTCTCAGGTAACACTCGCATGGCTCTCTGCTCATCGAACTTCAGATCCCTGCGCACTACGGTCCTCTGACTGGCAGGCAGAAACACACAACAGTTGTGGGCTATATCTGTGTATCCCACAAGTATCCCCAACTTAGCTGTTGGGTCTAGCTTCTTCTGAGCATCTTTGGTCATGTGACAAAAAATTGGTGATCCAAAGATGCGGAAGTGACTCACATTTGGTCGCTTCCCCGAAAAAGCCTCCATAGGTGTCTTCATCCCCAAAATATGATGAGGACTTTTGTTCTGAAGGTACACTGATATATTGCATGCCTCAGCCCACAGATGAAGTGTTAGGCTTTGGTAATGCAACATCACTCGAGTTGCTCCCACAATAGATCCATTCTTCCTTTCATCCACCCCATTCTGTTGTGGGTTATGAGGTGCCGCCAGTTCCTGTTTAATTCCTTTTGCAGCATAGAAGTCTTTAAACTGTTGGGAAATATACTATCCACCATTGTCGCTACGCAAGGCTTTTAATTTCTTCCTAGATTCTTTCTCTGCCGAGGCTTTAAACTCACAAAACCTCAAGAAGGTTTGATCCTTCTTTTGCATAAAGTAGATCCAACATCTACGAGAAAAATTATCAATGAAAATAACATAGTTTCTTTGTTTAGCGGTGGAGGCTGTAAAGAATGGTCCACATACATCTGAGTGAACTCACTCTAGGATTGCTCCAGCTCTACTATCCCAATCTTGAAAGGAAGCTTTCGCATACTTACCCAGGGTGCATCCTTTGCATGTATCTGTTTGCTCCAGTTTTCCCTTGGGTAAGTCGGTAGAAATTTGCTGCATGATCTTCAAGGCCCCGTGATGCAAGTGGCCTAGTTTCCTATGCCATAGCTCACCAACATCTTGGCTTTGCACCACCTCTGCTTTGGAACTCAGCACAGTGCAGTCATCTACCTCTAGCTTGTAGAGATTCTTTACTCGAATCCCTATTCGCTTGGTCTGTCCAGTGCCGATATGCCTCAGGAACACTTTTCCTTTACTAAAGACTACATCATAGCCTTTATCTTCTAGCATAGCAACAGACACAAGATTATTTTTTAAACTTGGTATATATTTAACAGCAGATAGGGTGAGAGGAGCACCATGCTCCCTCTGAAACACAACTGTACCTTCACCAGAGACACAGTACTTTCCATCATCGCCCATCTCGATCTGCATCTGGAGATCCTTCTCCTCCAATGTACTGAAAAGATTCTTGTCACCTGACATGTGGAAAGAAGCTCCACTGTCCAGGTACCAAACACATCCCACCATGGATGAAACCATGCATGCGATAAGTGAGAAATCCAGCTCAGACTGTGAGGGTAATGCATCACCATCAGATCCCTTGGAGGAACCTTTCTTGGATTTCTTCTGTAGACAATTCATAGCATAATGGCCCACTTCATGACAGTGAAAGCATTGCACCTTCGACTTGTCAACCTTCTTCCCACCATGAGAAGATTTCGATTGGGACACCTTCCCTTTCCCTTTCTTAGCTTTACTTGCTAAAGCTAGATTTTCTTCATCATCTTGTTTTGATGAAGATCTATCCCTGGTGCTCTGCCTTATCTCCTCCTGCATCAAATCCAACCAAAGTTGTTCCTAATCTGGTAGCTTCTCTCTTCTATTAACCGAGTCCTGGTAGCTATGCCAGCTCTTTGGAAGATAGAGGAGTGCTAGACTCACCATGTCGTCATCATCAGTTATGACCCCTACATTTGCAAGCTCATCCTTGCAGGTGGTGAGCTTGTTCAGGAACTTAGAGATTGTGTCGCCCTTTTCGCACTTGATCTTTCAAATTTTATCTTTTAGCACTAGCTTCCCCTGATCGTTGCTATTTTGATAAAGATCTTTCAATGTTTTCCACATCGAAAATGGAGTCTCCTTCCCATGGAGGCTTGAGACAATGTGATCTCGAACTCCCTCCAGGATGATTCTCCTAGCTCTAGCCACACACTTTTTCCATTCCGCCAGTTGAGTAGCATCAATCGGCTTCTGGACTTCTTGATCAATGAAGTCCTTTAGACCGTTATCTTCTAATACTACCTCCATGCGATCCATCCAGGCTATATAATTCGAACTACCATCAAGGGCATATTCGAGTCTCAAACCATTGAACGCCATCGGGGAAATAGATGTGATAAGAACTCAATTCAATATTTAGAAACCAAACTTCGAACTTCTCCTGCTTGTATATTGTTCTTCCTTGATCACCTTTGCTCTGATACCATGTAGAAATTCCCATTGTATATCACCTATTAATGCAATGTACTAAAGCAAAACGCTTGATCTACTTCTACAAACAATTGAGCGGAAGCTTAATCGAACATGAGCAACATCAAGCATGAACAAATATAACTGAGAATGATAAGTAATCAACCATAACACAAAAAATATATCACTGGGGAAAGAACCAGCCTAAAACCCCAACTTTGTATTATCATACAAGTGGAAATCTTGTTCAACTTACAAAAAGAATTAGCTCTCAAGCTATCTTGATCTCTCTGCACTCAAACAATTTTACTCATAGACTTAATAGACATATAATACATCTTTCTCAAGCCCTCCAAGCCTCCTATTTCATTGTGCAGTTTTGATTGGGGTCTAATGATATCACGTTTGAATTGGCATCATCACACTCATTGTAACCTCAGGTCCAACTGTGCAATCCATAAGGAATAATATTCCTTCTGCATGCAAGGAATATTCACCAAGGAATATCCTAGCAACTGATAGTACACTTTCCCTCCATCTGATCTCAACTGGGTCTCTGACTGAACTAACATGCATGAGTTATCCATGAGTGAATACTCAGTTATCTGAATTACAGTAGTTACATGCATGCAAGCATTAACTAACTGAACTCTTATTAATTTAACAAACTATTGAATTAATCTAACTGGACTTGACTAAGTTAAACTAAGTCAACTGATTACAACTCACTATTATCTCTTTAAGTGAAGGTTAAATTCCTCAATTAATGGAGAAACTGTTGCATGTGCTCACATAGACTTCAAGTTTGATTTTCCTTAACTAATCAACTCAAGATGAATTAATTAATTAATTTCCAAACTGCTGTTGATATCAATTTCGAATTTTACTTCCTATGTTTAGTCCAGGGATTGACTAAAATAAGAAGGGGTCCTGAAATGCTATTTTTAGAAAAGCTATTTTTAGCACTTTCACTTTTCACCCATTGTAGGTAAGATCTCCAATGGTTGAACTGCTATTTATAGCCTGGCTATTTATAGCAGTGCTATTTTTAGCATCTTCCATTTTTATCATTTCTTGTTGCACATTTCAACAAGATGGAGGGAGGTATAAATATGGATGGCACATGGATAGAGGAAAGAAGAGAAAGATAGAGAAAGTTAGGGAGAGGCAGGTAGAGTGAGATGGGGAAGAGAGGGAGGGGAAGAGAGAGAATGAGAGGAGGGAGATAGACACGGAATGGAAGGTGGAAAGAGAGGGAAGAAGAAAGAGTCTCACAAAGACAAATGTAGACATAGAAGTTAGATCTACAAAGTCATTAATATTTTATGTTTTCACTAAAATAGATGTATTGATTTCAATGTAGTTGTTGATTTCTAATCATATTTGATCACATGCACTATATGCATTGGTTTCAGTGTAGATATTAATTTCTAATCCTATTTGATTGTTTGCACATGATGCATTGGTTTCAGTGTAGATATTAATTTCTAGTCCTATTTAATCGCTTGCACTAAATGCATTTATTTCAGCGTAGATTTCGATTTCTAAGCATATTGGATACCTTACAGTAGATGCATTGATTTCAATGTAGATGTTTATTTCTACTCATATTTGATTGCTTGCATTAGGTGCATTGGTTTCAGTGTAGATATTGATTTCAAATCCTATTTGATTTCTTTCATTAGATGCATTGATTTTAGTATAGATGTTGATTTCTAATCCTATTTGACTGTTTTCACTACATGCATTGATTTTAGTGTAGAGGTTGATCTTTGATTTGATGTAACAAGATGTATGATGTACATTAATTTCAAAGTAATTAGATTAATAATGTGCATTGATTTCAGTGTAAGCACATCTCTACCTCCTCCATCTATATCTCTATCTCCCATTTTCTCTCCTTCTCTATCTCTCTATCTCAGCCCCTAAACATACACACTCCCTCAATATATCTATCTATCTATCTCTCCCTCGCTCCCTTTCCCCTCACATACCCCGGTAACCTCACATGTAAAATCAGTGATCAAGAACTAATTTTAACTTCTAAATATTCTTGGTGGGAATGGTTAATAATAATTCTCTTTCACTCATGTAAATATATATATATTTTTGGAATATTCTAGAGAGGGTTATTACATACTCCCCCCTAGAGAGAACACCGTCCTCGGTTTTCATCTCTCACTAAGATTTTAAATTCTACTCATGGTATAACAATCTAAACCACCTAATAGGGGATCCTTCCCCCTCAAAATTAAGGATTTTATCTCCAAAAAAAATACCAATAACAAAAAATGTTAACTTTTTTATCAATAATTATAGGCATTTATAGCTACAAAAATACACAAGTTTCATTTTCCATCACTAAGTCATTATTCAATATTTTTAGAGATAAAACATAATATCTATACCAACTTACCATCACTTACCCATTACTCTTGAAAGTCATGGTCACATTTCTGTAAGTTCTCTACGGATGTTTTTGGAAACCCATCCACACTCCATGACAAGCAACTTGTAATATATGACTAACAAATGCAACATAATCATATTAGTCACAACATTTTCAATCAAATGAAATACTTTTAACTATCAATCAATTATGCAATGTTAGGTGATATTTCAATTGCAGTACTTCTACAAATACTTGGAGAGAACCAACACTCTAATCATAAAACTGATAAATCATTGCACCATGTGCACATTGTCTTCTAAAAGTACTCAGAGCGCACCTAATGCTCTGTAATCATCAAAGTGATCAATAAATGCACCAAATGCATACTGTCTTAGTCCTTGCTAAGATATTGAAAAGATTGGTAATACAATAAAGGAACTCAACTACCAATAACTCTTTAATAAGCACAAGAATCTTTCCCTGTCAAGAAGTACATAACATTTTTACACATTTATATATAAAATTCATTCTTAACACAACACATAACTAGCTAGTTAATTTTTCCTACTTTGAGAACTATAGTGACAAAATAATGCTCCTCCCAACCCATGGGAATTGGTTTCCACAACCAGATTCAATAATTTTCACATCTAGACAGTTCTTGAACAAAGACCATACCAAACCATTATGGAATTCCACTGGCCAACCAGCTCAAGAATTCCAATGACCACACAGGGTCAAATACAATATTCCTCTTGGCAGCATCCTTCCTAGTCCTCTGACAGCGTCCCATCTATGAAGAATTTTGGGCCTCCTCCAACAAGCTCCAAATCATCAGAGTTGTCTCAAATGTTTTACCGTCTTCATCATCTTGACCAACTCTTTTCCCTTACTAAGATCATTTATCTCTAGGGAGAGGAAATCTGGGCAGGCAATTGCCATCAACCTTTCTAGGCAGGAAAGTGCCATAAACCCTTTTGGGCAAGCAACCGCCATCAACCCAAGGCCTCATGCCTTTCAGAACTATCTAGCATGTAAAATTCTCTTTTAGCACTATTTCCCTCGGTGATTTACATAATGAAACATATGCACATTATCATTAACAAAAGAAACATTCATGTACACCATGCTCAACATGGGTCCATAATATCTTGATTAATAGGAAACACAATTGACATACATGTTGTATGCATTCTTATTTTCCAAGTAACACAATCATGCATATCATATAAAATTATACTTTCTGATTTACAATTGCAATTCACATTGCAACGTTTTACCTTGACATGTTTTCTTGTTTCCATTAAGCTACCACTACTTAATCCCATCAACAACTTTAGTCATAAATATGCATCATTTAATCAAGTTTTCACTTTCCAAATCATTTTAGATTCATTCATACAATATTGTCATGCATAAAAGTACAATGCAAATATTCATTCATGTGTAAATGTCAATAATTGTTGAGTTAACCATCTAAACATTTCCAATTTTCCACAGTGTATTGTCATCAATACATGAAGTAACTACCATAATCACTTGTTTGCGAATTGTAATAAGCTTAAATAAAATTCAATTCACGCATATAAGTTCTATTAGTTAGTCATACAACACTAACCAATCACAACTACCAGTCATCTTAATGCAACCATGACAAGACTTAATTAACAATTAGTTATTACATTCAAGTCTCACTACTCGACTCATTGTTTATTTTCAATATATAAAGGGATTCTTACAATGTCTTTTTAGAACACTATATTTTCATATTCAAGGACATTCCCCATATTTTACATTGATGCATTGACTCATTAAAATTAGTTCATTGTAACTTCTGTCATGTTCATTAAATGTATCATTAATATTTACATATTTGAAAAAGTTAGTAGTTGATTGTCACTTTCCTTAGTGAGTGTTCAAGATTGTTCATAAGTGTGACAAAGGTTTTATTGTCTCTTATCCTCGTCGAGATTCAAATGTCATGAACATAGTTTTGCAGCAGACTTTATTATATACTACTCATTGCATTTATAAACATGAAGCACATATATCATGTCAAATGTAGTCTACTGCATATATCAATACGTGGGTTGTTACGCTCATACCTGATTTAATGCTCACTAGTAGCATACCTCGATTTGATTTCTACTTAAAAATTCCCAAAGGCGCCAGTGCTACAACCTTTGGTTCTGATACCACTTGTAACATACCACGGCAACCTCACATGTAAAAGTAGTTATCAAGAACTAATTTTAACTTCTAAATATTCTTGGTGGGAACGGTTAATAATAATTCACTTTCACTCATGTAAATATATATATTTTATGGAATATTCTACAGAGGGTTATTACAATCTTTCTCTCTAACATTTCTCTCTCCATATATATATATTATATATATAATATAATATTCCTCCCTCCCTGTCTTTGTTCTCTCTTCTTCCCTCTCCTCCTTATCTATATCTCTATCTCCCCTTGTCTCTCCTTCTCACCCCCAAAACACACACACACTCTCTCAATACAAGCACATAAAAATTATTCAACATTAGATACAATACTTGAATTTTCATCCTATATAAAATGTTTGTTTACCCCAAATGTTTGCTTCTTGAAACTATAAACTATTTATAATTGGATACATTCTTATTATTGCCATCTTCCATCATTCAACATTGTTAATTACTTTGCATTTCGATGAAGTAATAAAAAATAACTACCATTGAAAATTATTTGGGGTTTAACACTCCATAAGTCAAAATGATTGATTTTGGAGAAAACTACTATTAATATTGGAGAGAAACAGAGACAAGGTGTGTTGTTTACTACAATAGATTGAGTTAAATATTTGAATGGTCTATGCTTCCAATTACTATTTTCATATGATCGATAAGAGAAAATGGAAAAACTAAAAGGAAAAACTAACAGGTGTGATAATAGAAATAGTAGAAGAAAATAGTTTCAGATTGATTGCAATGAAGATTGTCTGTAATAGACTATATTCTTAGTATTCACATTTTCTATCTATCAAAATTTTTAGATTGACACTTTGCAGTTAAAATTTGTATTTCATCATTTTTCATGATTCAAATTACTAACAGTCTCTCTCATCTCAACAAACTGAGGTAACTAAGAAAAATTTAAATTAAATTGACCAAATTAATCTTAGACATATTAGCGTATTTAAAATGATCAAAATAATTAGATGTTTAGCAAATTTTGTATGACCGCACATGACAGAAACCAACCTAGATCCATCTTAACACTGGATCTATCAAGGGCCAAGAGGGATCAAATCTCTTGAGGTGCAAACCTTTCCTCAAGTTTTACACTCCAAAAATAGGTTTGCTGATCTGGATTTAAACAGGAACGCAACAAAATATAGAGATAACCATATACACAAAGATGCAGTGGAAATAATACTTCATTTCATTAATGTAAAATACTGAAATATGCTTACAAACAGAAATGGAAATAAACTAGCGAGGGCGATGGTAGCTTATCTCTGAGAAGAGATGTGGTGGCTACATGCCTCTAAACTATGTTACAATGAGGCTCAAAGGCCTATTTATTGTTGAGAAACAATGGAAAACCCTTAACATCCCAAAACCTAACCGTAGAAGATGAAATGCCAAATTGTGGGCCCCGTTTTGGGTAAGTTGGTGCATCAACTTCTCAGGGTTGTAACTTTGGCACCCGATCTTCGTTTGACGTGTACAATAGCTCGTTAGAAAGATCTATCTGAGAACTATAACTTTGGGAAGAGAAACATCAGTTCATGCACCAATCTTGATCCCAGATTTCCCAAAAAATGTCATTTAGGGCCTCAAAACGGCTCCGGAAGTGCAGGACCCGAAAAACTGCTAAAAATAATAAATTGTGCTACAATTAAGGAAACTGAAAAGCTGAAAGAGAAAATTGTGGGGGTCCAGATGGGATAGGTGGGTGGCCACCAACATCCACCTAGATCATTCCTCCCCCCTTAGGAAGCAATGGTTCCCATTGCATTGAGTTCCTCCATCTGCTGAACTTGGTCCCTAGTGAGCTGTTCTGCAATCTCTGATGTGTCCAGTAATGGTGGGAAGCATGGTCGAGGACGATACACATTGAACACTTGGTGCAGACGAAGGAATGGAGGAATGGTGTGCTCCAAAGCATTATTTCCAACAGCCTTAGTAATGGTGTAAGGACCATGTCACCGTGGTCGAAGCTTCTGATGGGCTCTTGTAAGGTGTTCTTTCTACAGATGCAACCAGACTTTGTTGCCTACCTGAAGTTTGTGTGGTACCCCTGTGGGTGAGGAGAAGTTGTTCTTGTGTTCTTTCATGAATGTATCCCTCTACTACTGCTGTTGCGTGGAGGAAACCTTCGCAGGCGTCATGGATGTGGTGATGATCTTCCCCTTACTTTGGGAGTGAACCAGACAGAAAATGAATTTCTTAGTCTAAGAGATGGGCTTGCTACCTTTCTTAGTAGAGATCAAAGAGGTGGTGGTAGGTGGGGCTACCTTCGGTATCCTGCATAATGAATTATCCAAAAAAATAATGACAGTGCAAGGCCTTGACTCATACACAGCATGTTGCCTCCACAAGTACGGCTGGCCTAATAATACATCACAAACATCTAGAGGCGTAACATCACACAATACCTCGTCTGTGAAGAGCTTGATGCTGTAGGGAAGGTGGCACTGCTGGCGAACTTTGAGGTCTCGTTCTTCATGAAGCACACCGATACTGTATGGCTGCAGGTGTGGTGTAGTCAGTAGGCCCAGCCGCTTCACAACCTCTGCTGAAATGAGGTTCTTATGGCTGCCATTGTCGACAATGAATTGTAGTGGCGATCCCTTCACCCACATTTGTGAGTGGAAAAGACGTTCCCCCTCCTCTGGATCTTCGAGCTCATTCTTCTAGATCCTACCAGTGGCAACAGTGACGCTAGGCTCTGCATCAATTATCTGCCTCCCTTTGCCATTCCCCTTGTCAGGTTTTGACTCAAGGTTGGAACATGCATCTGATTCTGAAGCCTTCAACTCGACCACCAGCGATTGCTTGGTCCGACACTCAGTTGTGTTATGAGTGGGACTCTTGTGGAACTCACACCACTTTCGTGTGTCCTTCTTCGACTTTGTGGTGTTGTTCTTTTCTTGCGGCTTCGATGGGTTGTCTTGGGTCACCCCACGTTGGCTTTGTCCTTTGGTCTTTGGATTCGTAGATCCAAAGTATTGCTTCTTCTGTTTGAGCTTTTGCTCAATTTTGACAGCGTATCGATACGCCGTGCCGAGCGAGGAGATGTTTAGGAACTCCATCTCTTCTTGGATGTATTTTTGTAGGCAGCCGTGGTATTTGAGTACCAAATGCAGCTCAGAGTCCTTGATACCCAACTATGTGCAAAGGGTATGAAAAATGTTTGTGAACTCCAGCACATCTTGGTCCCTTCCCTGCCACAGTGTGGTCCATTTGATGTATTTGTCCTCATAGCTTTTGATAGGGTAGTAC
>APFE031420460.1:0-27198 GCA_000404065.3 Pinus taeda | reverse complement strand
CTTATCTCTGAGAAGAGATGTGGCGGCTACATGCCTTTGAACTGTGTTACAATGAGGCTCGAAGGCCTATTTATTGTTGAGAAACAATGGAAAACCCTTAACATCCCAAAACCTAACCGTAGAAAATGAAATGCTAAATTGTGGGCCCTGTTTTGTGTAAGTTGGTACATCAACTTCCCGAGGTCGTAACTTTGGCACCTGATCTTCGTTTGACGCGTAAAATAGCTCGTTAGAAAGATCTATACGAGAAATATAACTTTGGGAAAAGAAACATCGGTCCATGGACCCATGTTGCTCCTAGATTTCCCAAAAAATGTCGTTTAGGGCCTCAAAACGGCTCCAGAAGTTCAGGACCCAAAAAATGCTAAAAATAGTAAATTGTGGTACAATTAAGGAAACTGAAAATCTTAAAGAGACAACTGTGGGGTCCAGATGGGATAGGTGGGTGGCCACCAGCATCCACCTGGATCATTCCTCTCCCCTTAGGAAGCAATCGTCCCCATTGCGTTGAGTTCCTCCATTTGCTGAACATGGTCCCTGGTGATATGTTCTGCAATATCTGATGTGTACAACAATGGTGGTAAGCATGGTCGAGGGCGGTACACATTGAACACTTGGTGCAGGCGAAGGAATGGAGGAATGTTGTGGTCCAAAGCATTATTTCCCACAGCCTTAGTAATGGTGTAAGGACCATGTCGGCGTGGTCAGAGCTTTTGATGGGCCCTTGTAAAGCGTTCTTTCTACATATGCAACTAAACGTTGTTGCCCACTTGAAGCTTGTGTGGTACCCCTGTGGGTGAGGAGAAGTTGTTTCTATGTTCTTTCATGACCGTATCCCTCTATTGTTGCTACTGCGTGGAGGAGACCTTCGCGGGGGTCATGGATGTGGTGACGATCTTCCCCTTACTTTGGGAGTGAACCAGACAGAAAATGAATTTCCTAGTTTGGGAGATGAGCTTGCTGCCTTTCTTAGTAGAGATCAAAGAGGTGGCAGTAGGTGGGGCTACCTCCGGTATCCTATATAATGAATTATCCAAAGAAATAATGACAAAACAAGGCCTTGACTCATACACAGCATGTCGCCTCCACAAGTATGGCTGGCCTAATAATACATCACAAACATCCAGAGGTGTAACATTACACAATACCTCATCTGTGAATGGCTTGATGCTGTAGGGAAGGTGGCACTGCTGGCAAAATTTGAGGTCTTGTTCTTCATGAAGCCACCCGATACTATAGTTCTGTGGGTGTGGTGTAGTCGGTAGGCCCAACCGCTTCACGACCTCTGCTGAAATGAGGTTCTTTTTGCTGCCACTGTCGACAATGAATTGCAACAACAAACCCTTCACCCACATCTGTGAGTGGAGAAGACGTTCCCCTCCTCTGGATCTTTGAGCTCATTCTTTTAGATCTTAGTAGTGGCAACAATGACGTTGGGCTCCGCATCAATGATCTTCTTCCCTTTGCCATTCCCCTTGTTGGGTTCTGACTGAGGGTTGGAACATGCATTTGATTCTGAAGCCTTCAACTCAGCCACAAGTGACTGCTTGGTCCGACACTCAGTTGTGTTATGAGTGGGATTCTTGTGCAACTCACACCACTTTCGTGTGTCCTTCTTTTAATTCATGGTGTTGTTCTTTTCTTGCGGCTTCAACGGGTTGTCTTGGGTCACCCCATCTTGGCTTTGTCCTTTGGTCTTTGGATTCATAGATCCAAAGTCTTGCTTCTTCTGTTTGAACTTTTGCTCGATTTTGACAGCGTATCGATACGCCGTGCCGAGCGAGGAGATGTTCAGGAACTCCATCTCTTCCTGGATGTATCTTTGTAGGCAGCCGCGGTATTTGAGTACCAAATGCAGCTCAAAGTCCTTGATATCCAACTGTGTGCGAAGGGTATGAAAAATGTTTGTGAACTCCGGCACATCTTGGTCCCTTCCTTATCGCGGTGTGGTCCATTTGATGTATTTTTCCTCATAGCTTTTGACAGGGTAGTATTGCTCCTTGATGGCATCCCGGAATGAATCCCAAGAGGGTGTGGCTAAAAATAGTGAGCCCGTACTTTCATTCTTCTGCTCGCAGTAGGTTTCCCACTAGTCCTTGACGTGGGGGGCTGCTTTGAGAAGAGTGAAAACAATCTTTTCCCAACTTGAAAATTCATGAATAAAAAAATACCCTTCTAGTAGATTTAACCATTTATCTACAACATCTGCATCTATCTAACCCTCGAATATGGGGATTTCAAAATTAACTTGTACCTTAAAGGGTGTGGCGTTTCCAGAGTAGCTGCTAGAAGTCGATGTGTCGCCTCTGGGTAGTTGTTGAAGGATCTGGGAAAAGTTGTCCATCCTTGCGTTCCTTTGCTACTCGAGGGCTTCTTCGAGCAAGATTTTGATAGGACCTCCTGCCCTTTCATCTTTCTTTTCATCCACCATGGGAGGCCATCAGAATTTGTGAGGCTAGTCTTACAAAGGTTCGACCAATTCAAGCCCTAACTCCTTATATCCCGACCTCATTGGGGACATGCAAAGAAAAACAGAGAAAAAGCAGACCGCTCTGATACCACTGATCCAAATTTGAAGAGGAACGCAACAAAATAAAGATATAACCATATACACAAAGATGCAGTGGAAATAATACTTCATCTCGTTAATGTAAAGTACTGAAATATGCTTACAAATAGAAATGGAAATAAACCAACTAGGGCGATGGTAGCTTATCTCTGAGAAGAGATGTGGCCTCTACATGCCTCTGAACTATGTTACAATGAGGCTTGAAGGCCTATTTATTGTTGAGAAACAATGGAAAACCCTTATCATCTAAAAACCTAATCCTAGAAGATGAAATGCCAAATTGAGGGCCCCGTTTTGGGTAAGTTGGTACATCAACTTCTCGGGGTCGTAACTTTGGCACCCGATCTTCGTTTGACGCGTACAATAGCTCGTTAGAAAGATCTATCTGAGAACTATAACTTTGGGAAGAGCAACATCGGTACATGGACCCATCATGCTCACAGATTTCCCAAAAAATGTCGTTTAGGGCCTCAAAATGGCTCCGGAAGTTCACGACCCGAAAAAACTGCTAAAAATAGTAAATTATGCTACAATTAAGGAAACTGAAATGCTAAAAGAGACAATTGTGGGGGTCCAGATGGGATAGGTGGGTGGCCACCAACATCCACTTGGATCATTCCTCCCCCCTTAGGAAGCAATGGTCCCCATTGCGTTGAGTTCCCCCATCTGCTGAACTTGGTCCCTGGTGAGCTATTCTACAATCTCTGATGTGTCCAGTAATGGTGGGAAGCATGGTCGAGGGCGGTACACATTGAACACTTGTTATAGGTGAAGGAATGGAGGAATGTTGTGCTCTAAAGCATTATTTCCCACAACCTTAGTAATGATGTAAGGACCATGTCGGTGTGGTCGGAGCTTCTGATGGCCTCTTGTACGACGTTCTTTCTACGGATGCAACCAGACTTTGTTGCACACCTGAAGCTTGTGTGGTACCCCTGTGGGTGAGGAGAAGTTGTTCCTATGTTCTTTCATGATCGTATCACTCTACTACTGCTGCTGCGTGGAGGAAACCTTTGCAGGGGTCATGGATGTGGTGATGATCTTCCCCTTACTTTGGGAGCGAACCAGACAAAAAATGAATTTCCTAGTCTCGGAGATAAGCTTGCTGCCTTTCTTAGTAGAGATCAAAGAGGTGGCGGTAGGTGGGGCTATCTTCGGTATCCTGTATAACAAATTATCCAGAGAAATAATGACAGTGCGAGGCCTTGACTCATACACAGCATGTTGCCTCCACAAGTATGGCTGGCCTAATAATACATCACAAACATCCAGAGCTGTAACATCACAAAATACCTCATATGTGAAGGGCTTGATGTTGTAGGGAAGGTGACACTGCTAGCGAACTTTGAGATCTCTTCCTTCATGAAGCCACCTGATATTGTACGGCTGTGGGTGTGGTGTAGTTAGTAGGCCCAACCGCTTCATGACCTCTGCTGAAATGAGGTTCTTTTAGCTACCACTGTCGACAATGAATTGTAGTGGCGAACCCTTCACCCACATCTGTGAGTGGAAAAGACGTTCCCCCTCCTATGGATCTTCGAGCTCATTCTTCTGCATCTTAGCGGTGGCAACAGTAACGCTAGGCTCCACATCAATGATCTGCTTCCTTTTGCCTTTGCCCTTGTCGGGTTCTGACTCGGGGTTGGAACATGCATATGATTTTTAAGCCTTCAACTCGGCCACCAGCGACTGCTTGGTTCGACACTCAATTGTGTTATGAGTGGGACTCTTGTGGAACTCACACCACTTTCCTGTGTCCTTCTTTGACTTCATGGTGTTGTTCTTTTCTTGTGGCTTCGATGGGTTTTCTTGGGTCACCCCACCTTGCCTTTGTCCTTTGGTCTTTGGATTCGTAGATCCAAAGTCTCGCTTCTTTTGTTCGAACTTTTGCTCGATTTTGACAGCGTATCGATACGTCATGCTGAGCGAGGAGATGTTTAGGAACTCCATCTCTTCCTGGATGTATCTATGTCGGCAGCCGTGGTATTTGAGTACCAAATGCAGCTCAGAGTCCTTGATACCCCACTGTGTGCGAAGGGTATGAAAAATGTTTGTGAACTCCGGCACATCTTGGTCCTTTTGCTGCCACGGTGTGGTCCATTTGATGTATTTGTCCTCATAGCTTTTGAAAAGGTAGTACTGGTCCTTGACAACATCCCGAAATGAATCCCAAGTGGGTGTGGTTGAAAATAATGAGCCCGTACTTTCATTCTTCTGCTCGTAGTAGGTTTCCCACAAATCCTTGACATGGGGGCCTGCTTTGAGAAGAGCGAAAACAATCTTTTCTCGACTTGAAAAATCATGAATACAAAAATACCCTTCTAGCATATTTAACCATTTATCTACAGCATATGCGTCTATCTGACCCTCGAATATGGGGATTTCAAAATTAACTTGTACCTTAAAGGGCATTGCGTTTCCAGAGTAGCTGCTGGAAGCCGATGCATTGCCTCTGTGTAGCCGTTGAAGGATCTGGGCAAAGTTGTCCTTCATCGCGTTCCTTTGCCGCTCAAGGGCTTCTTCAAGCAAGATTTTGATAGGATCTCCTACCCCCTCGTCTTTCTTTTCATCCACCATGGGAGGCCGTCGGGATTTGTGAGGCTAGTCTTGCAAAGGTTTGACCACTTCAAGACCTAACTGCTTATATCCCGACCTTGTTGGGGACATGCAAAGAAAAACAGAGAAAAAGCAGACCGCTCTGATACCATTGATCCAGATTTAAACAGGAACGCAACAAAATACATAGATAACCATATACACAAAGATGCAGCGGAAATAATACTTCATTTCATCAATGAAAAATACTGAAATATGCTTACAAGCAGAAATGGAAATAAACCAGCTAGGGTGATGGTAGCTTATCTCTGAGAAGAGATGTGGTGGCTACATGCCTCTGAACTATGTTACAATGAGGCTCGAAAGCCCGTTTATTGTTGAGAAACAATGGAAAACCCTTAACATACCAAAACTTAACCTTAGAAGATGAAATGCCAAATTGTGGGCCCCGTTTTGGGTAAGTTGGTACATCAACTTCCCGGGGTTGTAACTTTGGCACCTGATCGTTTGACGCATACAATAGCTCATTAGAAAGATTTATTCGAGAACTATAACTTTGGGAAGAGCAACATCGGTCCATGGACCCATGTTGCTCCTATATTTCCCAAAAAACGTCGTTTTGGGCCTCAAAACGGCTCCGAAAGTTCACGACCCGAAAAACTGCTAAAAATATTAAATTGTCCTACAATTAAGGAAACTGAAAAGCTGAAAGAGACAGTTGTGGGAGTCTAGATGGGATAGGTGGGTGGCCACCAACATCCACCCAGATCATTCCTCCACCCTTAGGAAGCAATGGTCCCCATTGCGTTGAGTTCCTCCATCTGTTGAACTTGGTCCCTGGTGAGCTGTTCTGCAATATATGATGTGTCCAGTAATGGTGGGAAGCATGGTCGAGGGCGGTACAAATTGAACACATGGTGCAAGTGAAGGAATGGAGGAATTCTTTGCTCCAAAGCGTTATTTCCCACAGCCTTATTAATGGTGTAAGGACCATGTCGGCGTGGTCGGAGCTTCTGATGGGCTCTTGTAAGGTGTTCTTTCTTCGAATGCAACTAGACTTTGTTGCCCACCTGAAGCTTGTGTGGTACCCCTGTGGGTGAGGAGAAGTTGTTCCTATGTTCTTTCATGACCATATCCCTCTGCTGCTGCTGCTACATGGAAGAAACCTTCGCGGGGGTCATGGATGTGGTCACGATCTTCCCCTTACTTTGGGAGCGAACCAGACAGAAATGAATTTCCTAGTCTGGGAGATGAGCTTGCTTCCTTTCTTAGTAGAGATCAAAGAGGTGGCAGTAGGTGGGACTGCCTCCGGTATCTTGTATAATGAATTATCCAAAGAAATAATGACAGTGCGAGGCCTTGAATCATACAAAGCATGTCACCTCCACAAGTATGGCTAGACTAATAATACATCACAAACATCCAGAGGTGTAACATCACACAATACCTCGTCTGTGAAGGGCTTGATGCTGTAGGGAAGGCGACATTGCTGGCGAACTTTAAGGTCTCGTCATTCATGACTCCACCCGATACTGTACATCTGCGGGCGTGGTGTAGTCGGTAGGCCCAACCGCTTCACGACCTCTGCTGAAATGAGGTTCTTTTAGCTACCACTGTCGACAAAGAATTGTAACGGCAAACCCTTCACCCACATCTGTGAGTGGAAAATACGTTCCCCCTCCTCTAGATCTTCGAGCTCATTCTTATGAATCTTAGCGGTGGCAATAGTGACACTGGGCTCTGCATCAATGATCTGCTTCCCTTCGCCATTCCCCTTGTCAGGTTCTGACTCAGATTTGGAACATGCATCTAATTTTGAAGCCTTCAACTCGACCACCAGCGACTGCTTGGTCCGACACTCAGTTGTGTTATGAGTGGGACTCCTGTGGAACTCACACAACTTTCCTGTGTCCTTCTTCGACTTCGTGGAGTTGTTCTTTTCTTGCGGCTTCGATGGGTTTTCTTGGGTCACCCCATCTTGGCTTTGTCCTTTGGTCTTTGGATTCATAGATCCAAATTCTCGCTTCTTCTGTTTGAGCTTTTGCTCGATTTTGACAGCGTATCGATACGCCGTGTCGAGCGAGGAGATGTTCAGGAACTCCATCTCTTCTTGGATGTATTTGTGTAGGAAGCTGTGGTATTTGAGTACCAAATGCAGCTCAGATTCCTTGATACCCAACTGTGTGCGAAGGGTATGAAAAATGTTTGTGAACTCCAGCACATCTTGGTCCCTTCCCTGCCGCAGTGTGGTCCATTTGATTGATTTGTCCTTATAGATTTTGACAGGGTAGTACTGCTCCTTGACGACATCCTAGAATGAATCTCAAGTGGGTGCGGCTGAAAATAGTGAGCCCGTACTTTCATTCTTCTGCTCGCAGTAGGTTTCCCACCAGTCCTCGACGTGGGGGGCTGCTTTGAGAAGAGCGAAAACAATCTTTTCCCGACTTGAAAATTCATGAATAGAAAAATATCATTCTAGCAGATTTAACCATTTATCTATGACGTCTGCATCTATCTAACCCTCGAATATGGGGATTTCAAAATTAACTTGTACCTTAACAGGTGTGGCATTTCCAGAGTATCTACTAGAAGCCGATGCGTCGCCTCTAGGTAGCCACTGAAGGATCTGGGCAAAGTTGTCCATCATCGCGTTCCTTTGCCGCTCGAGGGCTTCTTTGAGCAAGATTTTGATAGGATCTATTACCCCCTCTTCTTTCTTTTCATCCGCCATGGGAGGCCATCGGGATTTGCGAGGCTGGTCTTCCAAAGGTTCGACTAGTTCAAGCCCTAACTCCTTATATCCCGACCTTGTTGGGGACATGCAAAGAAAAACAGAGAAAAGGCAGACCGCTCTGATACCACTGATTCGGATTTAAATAGGAATGCAACAAAATACAGAGATAACGATATACACAAAGATGTAGTGGAAATAATACTTCATTTCATTAATGTAAAATACTGAAATATGCTTACAAACAGAAATGGAAATAAACCAGCTATTGCGATGGTAGCTTATCTATGAGAAGAGATGTGGCCGCTACATGCCTATGAGCAATGTTACAATGAGGCTCGAAGGCCTATTTATGGTTTAGAAACAATGGAAAACCCGTAACCTCCCAAAGCCTAACCCTAGAAGAAGAAACGCCAAATTGTGGGCCCCGTTTTGGGTAATTTGGTACATCAACTTCCCGGGTCGTAACTTTGGCACCAGATCTTTGTTTGATGCGTACAATAGCTCGTTAGAAAGATCTATCTGAGAACTATAACTTTGGTAAGAGAACCATTGGTCCATGAACCCATGTTGCTCCAAGATTTCCCAAAAAACGTCGTTTAGGGCCTCAAAATGGCTCTGAAAGTTCAGGACTTGAAAAACTGCTAAAAATAGTAAATTGTGCAACAATTAAGGAAACTAAAAAGCTGAAAGAGATAGTTGTGGGGGTCCAAATGGGACAGGTGGGTGGCCACCAACATCCACTTGGATCATTCCTCCCCCCTTAGGAAGCAATGGTCCCCATTGCGTTGAGTTCCTCCATCTATTGAACTTGGTCCATGCTGAGCCATTCTGCAATCTCTGATGTGTCTAGTAATGGTGGGAAGCATGGTAGAGGGTGGTACACATTGAACACTTGGTGCAGGAAAAGGAATGGAGGAATGCTGTGCTCCAAAGCATTATTTCCCACAACCTTAGTAATGGTGTAAGGACCATGTCGACGTGGTCGAAGCTTCTGATGGGCTCTTGTAAGGCATTCTTTCTGCGGATGCAAGCAGACTTTGTTTCCCACCTGAAGCTTGTGTGGTACCCCTATGGGTGAGGAGAAGTTGTTCCTGTGTTCTTTCATGACCATATCCCTCTGTTACTTCTACAGCGTGGAGGAAACCTTCGCGGGGGTCATGGATGTGGTGACGATCTTCCCCTTACTTTGGGAGTGAACCAGACAGAAAATGAATTTCCTAGTCTGGGAGATGAGCTTGCTACCTTTCTTAGTAGAGTTCAAAGAGGTGGTGGTAGGTGGGGCTACCTCCAGTATCCTGTATAATGAATTATCCAAAGCAATAATGACAGCGCAAGACCTTGACTCATACACAGCATGTCGCCTCCACAAGTATTGCTGGCCTAATAATACATCACAAACATACAGAGGTGTAACATCACACAATACCTCGTCTGTGAAGGGCTTGATGCTGTAGGGAAGGTGGCATTGCTGGCGAAATTTGAGGTCTCGTCCTTCATGAAGCCACCTGATACTGTATGGTTGCGGGTGTGGTGTAGTCGGTAGGCCCAACCACTTCACGACCTCTACTGAAATGAGGTTCTTTTGGCTGCCACTGTCGACAATGAATTGCAGTGGTGAACCATTCACCCACATCTGTGAGTGGAGAAGACGTTCCCCCTCCTTTGGATCTTCGAGCTCATTCTTCTGGATCTTATTGGTGGCAATAGTGACGCCGGGCTCCACATCAATGATCTACTTCCCTATGCCATTCCCCTTGTCGTGTTGTGACCCAGGGTTGGGACATGCATCTGATTCTGAAGCCTCAACTCGGCCACCAGCGACTGCTTGGTCCGACACTCATTTGTGTTATGAGTGGGACTCTTGTGGAACTCACACCACTTTCCTGTGTCCCTCTTCGACTTCATGGTGTTGTTCTTTTCTTACGGCTTAAATGTGTTGTCTTGGGTCACCCCGCCTTGGCTTTGTCCTTCGGTCTTTGGATTCATAGATCCAAAGTCTTGCTTCTTTTGTTTGAACTTTTGCTCGATTTTGACAGCATATCCATATGCTGTGCCGAGTGAGCAGATTTTCAGGAACTCCATCTCTTCCTGGATGTATCTGTGTAGGCAGACGTGGTATTTGAGTACCAAATGCAGCTTAGAGTCCTTGATACCCATCTGTGTGCAAAGGGTATGAAAAATGTTTGTGAACTCCGGCGCATCTTGGTCCCTTCCCTGTCGTAGTGTGGTCCATTTGATGTATTTGTCCTCATAGCTTTTGACAGGGTAGTACTGCTCCTTGACGGCATCCCGGAATGAATCTCAAGTGGGTGCGGCTGAAAATAGTGAGCCTGTGCTTTCATCCTTCTGCTCGCAGTAGGTTTCCCACGAGTACTTGACGTGGGGGGCTGCTTTGAGAAGAGCGAAAACAATCTTTTCCCGACTTGAAAATTCATGAACAGAAAAATACCCTTATAGCATATTTAACCATTTATCTATGGCATTTGCGTCTATATGACCCTCGAATATGGGGATTTCAAAATTAACTTGTACCTTAAAGGGCGTGGCGTTTCTAGAGTAGCTGCTGGAAGCCGATGCGTTGCCTCTAGGTAGCCGTTGAAGGATCTGAACAAAGTTGTCCATCATCACGTTCCTTTGCCGCTCAAGGGCTTCTTCGATCAAGATTTTGATAAGATCTCCTGCCCCCTCGTCTTTCTTTTCATCCGCCCCGTCGAGATTTGTGAGGCTGGTCTTGTAAAGGTTCGACCAGTTCAAGCCCTAACTCCTTATATCCCGACCTCGTTAGGGACATGCAAAGAAAAACGGAGGAAAGGTAGACTGCTCTGATACCACTGATCTGGATTTAAACAGGAACACAACAAAATATAGAGATAACCATATACGTAAAGATGCAGTGGAAATAATACTTCATTTCATTAATGTAAAATACTGAAATATGCTTACAAACAGAAATGGAAATCAACGAGCTAGGGCGATGGTAGCTTATCTATGAGAAGAGATGTGGTGGCTACATGCCTCTGAACTATGTTACAATGAGGCTCGAAGGCCTATTTATTGTTGAGAAACAATGGAAAACCCTTAACATCCGAAAACCTAACCGTAGAAGATGAAACGCCAAATTGTGGGCCCCGTTTTGGGTAAGTTGGTACATCAACTTCCCGGGGTTGTAACTTTGGCACCCAATCTTTGTTTGACGCTTACGGTAGCTCGTTAGAAATATATATCCGAGAACTATACCTTTGGGAAGAGAAACATCGGTGCATGAACCCATATTACTCCCAAATTTCTGGAAAAACGTTGTTTAGGGCCCCAAAACAGCTCGAGAAGTTCAGGACCCGAAAAACTGTTAAAAATAGTAAATTGTGCTACAATTAAGGAAACTGAAAAGATGAAAGAGACAGTTGTGGGGGTCTAGATGGGATAGGTGGGTGGCCACCGACATCCACCTGGATCATTCCTCCCCCTTAGGAAGCAATGGTCTCCATTGCGTTGAGTTCCTCCATTTGCTAAACTTGGTCCCTAGTGAGTTGTTCTGCAATCTCTGATGTGTCTAGTAATGGTGGGAAGCATGGTCGAGGGTGGTACACATTGAACACTTGGTGCATGTGAAGGAATGGAGGAATTATGTGCTACAAAGAATTATTTCCCACAACCTTAGTAATGGTGTAAGGACCATGTCGGCGTGGTTGGAGCTTTTGATGGTCTCTTGTAAGTCGTTCTTTCTGCAGATGCAACCCTACTTTGTTGCCCAACTGAAGCTTGTGTGGTACCCCTGTGGGTGAGGAGAAGTTGTTTCTGTGTTCTATCATGACCGTATCCCTCTATTGCTGCTGTTGCATGGAGGAAACCTTCGCGGGGGTCATGGATGTGGTGACGATCTTCCCCTTACTTTTGGAGCGAACCAGATAGAAAATGAATTTCCTAGTCTAGGAGATGAGCTTGCTGCCTTTCTTAGTAGAGATCAAAGAGGTAGTCGTAGGTGGGGCTACCTCCGGTATCCTGCATAATGAATTATCAAAAGAAATAATGACAGAGGCCTTGACTCATACAAAGCATGTTGCCTCCACAAGTATCGCTGGCCTAATAATACATCACAAACATCTAGAGGTGTAACATCACACAATACCTCGTCTGTGAAGGGCTTGATGCTGTAGGAAAGGCGTCACTACTGATGAAATTTGAGGTCTCGTCCTTCATGAATCCACCCAACACTGTACGGCTGCGGGTGTGGTGTAGTCGGTAGGCCCAACCGCTTCATGACCTCTGCTGAAATGAGGTTCTTTTGGCTGCCAATGTCGACAATGAATTACACAGGTGAACCCTTCACCCACATCTGTGAGTGGAAAAGACGTTCCCCCTCCTCTGGATCATCAAGCTCATTCTTCTGGATCTGAGCAGTGGCAACAATGACACTGGGCTCTGATCTGCTTCCCTTTGCCATTCCCCTTGTCGGTTTCTGACTAAGGGTTGGAACATGCATCTGATTATGAAGCCTTCAACTTGGCCACCAGCGACTGCTTGGTTCGACACTCAGTGGTGTTATGAGTGGGACTCTTGTGGAACTCACACCACTTTCCTATGTCCTTCTTCGACTTCGTGGTGTTGTTCTTTTCTTGCAGCTTCAACGGATTGTCTTGGGTCACCCCACCTTGGCTTTGTCCTTTGGTCATTGGATTTGTTGATCCAAAGTCTTGCTTCTTCTATTTGAACTTTTGCTCGATTTTGATAGCGTACCAATACATCGTGCCAAGTGAGGAGATGTTCAGGAACTCCATCTCTTCCTGGATGTATCTGTGTAGGCAGCCACGATATTTGAGTACCAAATGCAGCTCAGAGTCCTTGATACCCAACTGTATGCGAAGGGTATAAAAAATGTTTGTGAACTCTGGCACATCTTGGTCCCTTCCCTACCGCAGTGTGGTCCATTTGATGTATTTATCCTCATAGCTTTTGACAAGGTGGTACTGCTCCTTGACGGCATCCCAGAATGAATCCCAAGTGGGTGAAGTTGAAAATAGTGAGCCCGTACTTTCATTCTTCTACTCGCAGTAGGTTTCTCACCAGTCCTTGACGTGGGGGGCTGCTTTGAGAAGATTGAAAACAATCTTTTCCTGACTTGAAAATTCATGAATAGAAAAATACCCTTCTAGAAGATTTAACCATTTATCTACGGCATCTGTGTTTATCTGACCCTCGAATATGGGGAATTCAAAATTAACTTGTACCTTAAAGGGTGTGGCGTTTCCAGAGTAGCTGCTGGAAGCCGAGCATCACCTCTGGGTAGCCGCTGAAGGATCTGGGCAAAGTTGTCCATCATCACATTCCTTTGCCGCTCGAGGGATTCTTTGAGCAAGATTTTGATAGGATCTCTTGCGCCCTCGTCTTTCTTTTCATCCGCCATGGGAGGCCGTCGGGATTTGTGAGGCTGGTCTTGCAAAGGTTCGAACAATTCAAGCCCTAACTCCTTATATCCCGACCTCGTTGGGGACATGCAAAGAAAAACAGAGAAAAAGCAGACCACTCTGATACCACTGATCCAGATTTAAACAAGAATGCGACAAAATACAAAGATAACCATATACAAAAAGATGCAGTGCAAATAATACTTCATTTCATTAATGTAAAACACTGAAATATGCTTACAAACAGAAATGGAAATAAACTAGCTAGGGCGATGGTAGCTTAGTTCTGAGAAGAGATGTGGTGGATACATGCCTTTGAACTGTGTTACAATGAGGCTCGAAGGCCTATTTATTGTTGAGAAACAATGAAAAACCCTTAACATCCCAAAACCTAACCGTAGAAGATGAAACGCCAAATTGTGGACCCCGTTTTGGCTAAGTTGGTACATCAACTTCTCGGGGTCGTAACTTTGGCACCCGATCTTCGTTTGACGCGTACAATAGCTCATTAGAAAGATCTATCGGAGAACTATAACTTTGGGAAGAGCAACATTGGTCCATTGACCCATGTTGCTCCGAGATTTCTCAAAAAACGTCATTTAGGGCCTCAAAACGGCTCCGGAAGTTCACGACCCGAAAAACTCCTAAAAATAGTAAATTGTGCTACAATTAAGGAAACTGAAAAGATGAAAGAGACAGTTGTGGCGGTCTAGATGGGATAGGTGGGTGGCCACCGACATCCACTTGGATCATTCCTACCCCTTAGGAAGCAATGTTCTCCATTGCATTGAGTTCCTCCATTTGCTAAACTTGGTCCCTAGTGAGTTGTTCTGCAATCTCTCATGTGTCCAGTAATGGTGGGAAGCATGGTCGAGGGTGTTACACATTGAACACTTGGTGCACGCGAAGGAATGGAGGAATGTTGTGCTACAAAGCATTATTTCCTACCACTTTAGTAATGGTGTAAGGACCATGTTAGCGTGGTCGGAGCTTCTGATGGTCTCTTGTAAATCGTTCTTTCTGCAAATGCAACCAGACTTTGTTGCCCACCTGAAGCTTGTGTGGTACCCCTATGGGTGAGGAGAAGTTGTTCCTATGCTCTTTCATGACCGTATCCCTCTGCTGCTGCTGCTGTTTGGAGGAAACCTTCACGGGGGTCATGGATGTGGTGACGATCTTCCCCTTATTTTGGGAGTGAACCAGACAAAAAATGAATTTCCTAGTCTGGGAGATGAGCTTGCTGCCTTTCTTAGTAGAGATCAAAGAGGCGGCGGTAGGTGGGGATACCTCTGATATCCTGTATAATGAATTATCCAAAGAAATAATGACAGCGCAAGGCCTTAACTCATACACAACATGTCGCCTCCACAAGTATGGTTGACCTAATAATACATCACAAACATCCAGAGGTGTAACATCACATAATACATCGTCTATGAAGGGCTTGATGCTATAGGGAAGACAACGCTGCTGGCAAACTTTGAGGTCTCGTCCTTCATGAAGCCACCTGATACTGTATGGCTGCGGGTGTGGTGTAGTCGGTAGGCCCAACCGCTTCATGACCTCTACTGAAATGAGGTTCTTTTGGCTACCACTGTCGACAATGAATTGCAGCGGTGAACCCTTCACCCACATCTATGAGTGGAAAAGACGTTCCCCCTCCTCTTGATCTTCAAGCTCATTCTTCTAGATCTTAGTGGTGGCAACAGTGACACAGGGGTCCACATCAATGATCTGCTTTCCTTTGCCATTCCCCTTGTCACGTTCTAACTGAGGGTTGGAATATGCATCTGATTCTGAAGCCTTCAACTTGGCCACCAGCGACTGCTTGGTCTGACAGTCAGTTGTGTTATGAGTGGGACTCTCGTGGAAAGAACATCACTTTCCTATGTCCTTTTTCAACTTCGTGGTGTTTTTCTTTTCTTGCGGCTTCGACGAGTTGTCTTGGGTTACCCCGCCTTGGCTTTGTCCTTTGGTCTTTAGATTCATAGATCCAAAGTCTCGCTTCTTCTTTTTGAACTTTTGCTCGATTTTGACAGCGTATTGATACGCCGTGCCGAGTGAGGAGATGTTTAGGAACTCCATCTTTTCCTAGATGTATCCGTGTAGGCAGCCGCGGTATTTGAGTACCAAATGCATTTTAGAGTCCTTGATACCCAACTATGTGCGAAGGGTATGAAAAATGTTTATGAACTCCGGCACATATTGATCCCTTCCCTACCGCAGTCTGGTCCATTTGATGTATTTGTCCTCATAGCTTTTGATAGGTTAGTACGGCTCCTTGACGGCATCCTGGAATGAATCCCAAGTGGGTGTGACTGAAAATAGTGAGCCTGTTAACACCCAGGTTGTTCCCTATGACTCCCAAGGGAATACGGCCGGGGTAACCACTAACCAATCTTTGGACTGCAGCTTCTAGCCCAGTTGTAATCAGAGAGGGCTCTGTCTTTAAGGTTTGTCTCTGTTCTGTGGAGATATTAGGCTAGTTATAAGGTAAAGGTTTTTTGTTTATGTTTGGTTGGAAGGATGCCTTTCTGTACTTAAAGTGGAGATCTGCAGACGAAGTTAGTCCATTGGGAAATGGAGTCTATGGTTACTGGTTTCTTGAGGTCTTGAGTTAGAGCAGCTGGAGTTACAGGGCCATTTAGATATTTCATGAAACAAACTTGAAATTATGATGATGGAGTGCAAACAACCAGTGAAAAGCAATTAATAATTTTCCACTAAGCTGGGGTGTGAGAAAGGGATGTATTCCTCAGAAGCAAACTCGAATTCCTGAAATAATAATCACTGTGAAGATATAGTGTGAAAGCGTAGCAATTAAGAATTACGCTTTCATTACCATAACTGAAGAAAAACATTCGAAATAGCTTAGATTGAGTTCAGGGTAATCTGTGATTAAGTCCTGGAACTATTCTTTTTCTTTGCTATTAACTGTTTAAACACAGGAAACATGAAAGAGATATGAAGGATAACAAACACATAACAAAAGAGTTATAAGAGAAACTTATTGTGCCATGAGATACGCAGGAATCCTGCAACATTCAGCTAAACACCAGAAGACATCAAGCAACACAGAGCTTTGGAAATTCCATCATCATTTGTATTACTTCTCTGAGAGTTACAGTAAAATAACAGTAGAATAGATATGAGCAATCTCTTACATCCAATGTCCAACTCCTGCTAACTAATGCGAGGGGGAATATATAGAAGTGTCTCATACAAAATATCTCAGGTATTGAGTCATCTGAGGGATAAATATCTACTTTAACTCGTACAGGAGTAGTAGATAAGAAGTTATTACAATCTTTAATACAACATAAGTGCTCTTTACTCCTGTCAGAAGATTTTTGACCTTTGGAGCTCATTGAGTCGGTAGAGCGCTTTGTTATAACTGCTAAATGACGTGTCTGTGCAGCTCTGTCCTCCTGTAGCTTTTTCGGCCCTGTCACCTGTGACTGCCAGTGCTGCTGTGGTGGCCGAGTATTTGTGCTGAGTTGGCCCAGCCTCTTTCTGCATACCTGCTGATGTGTCCTTATCTTCCTGTGTATTAAAATTTAACTGTTTCAAAAAGGAAAAACATAATTACTGGCTTTGATTTAGCAGTAATTGTATTAAATTATCCCACACATCCTGTGTAGGCAATTGATGCCTCAAAATTGACCCCATGGTCTCATCTGCCTCTGTATATTTGTAAAAATGGGGAGGCTCATCAAACAAGTGTGTAATTTCATTCATAATAAAAAATAAACTTTCCACCCTGTTGAAGAGGGTCTGTCCTGTTGCTGGCCCTGTTTCTGCTGATGTACTTGCTGCCTCTGCAATCTGATTGAGCGCAAAAGTGTTGACTCTCTTGGCATATTTTTCATGTGAGAGTAGCTTTCCTGATGGCTCCGTTGGGCTAGGAAGACCCCTGTTCTGCAATGCCATGAACCTGTTCTGAAATTTGTTGATATCTGCTTGCATATCCTGGGTTCTTCTTTCCAGGGTCTGAACTAGGTTTCTTAGTGTGAGGACTCTTTTGATCAATGAGATGGTCTCAGTCCTGTTGCCAATTCCCATTTTGATCAGCTGGGAGCTTGTCCTATAGTTCAACACATTTATCATTTTGGTGGCAATCTCAGGCATGTTGCCTAGAGACGCCCTTGCCCTTTGGATCTCTCTGTGTGCTTTTCCAATGAGAGTTATTTGCTCATGGGTGGCCTCAATGTACTCCCACTGGTCTGTGATGGACTGGCCAATATTGGCCCACAGGATCCTCTTGAGTTCAGATGTCACCTTGTCCAGTGTGAGCTCTTTTTCTAGCTCAGTTATTCTCTTTTTGAGAGCCTTGACCTCTCTTTCTCTTTCGGCCACATTCTGCTTAGACTTGTCATATTTTTCATTGATTTTTGCCAGAGTGTCTTTGGCCTGATTTAACTCAGACATTTGAGACTCTAAGGCTTGAATCTCATTCCTCAGCTTTTGCATGTCCAGGCTTTCTGCCTACTCTGTTGTTGGTGCTGAGATGGATGGTGCTGCCTGCTGTGTCTGCTGACTGGGAGGAGCAGTGGTTTGAGGAGCTTCCTCCAGATTAATTGTTTCTGGAGGAGCTTGCGAAGTTTCCCCTGCCTCCTTTTGCTGCAATGCTGCCTGAAGGGTGGCCTCTGTTTCCTGCAGCCTCTCTTGAGTGTGGATGAGCTCTTTATACAATGTAACCAGCATAGCAGCTGCATCCTTATCTTGTCTGAGCTGGGAAATCTCTTCTGTTTGAGGATGAAGAGTTGCTGGGATTTTAATCATTTTTCTTAATGCTGCCATATCAGCATCCCTTAGCTTCAGAAGCTCCTGCACTGCCTTGACATCTTTAGGATCATGCCCAAGCTCTATTATGATCTCCTCCAAAGATTTGATCCTGTTGTCCTTTGCTTGAGAGGATGCCCTTTCCAACTCAAGCTGTGCAGTGGTGTTGTTTAGGCTATTTTGCAGCCTATAGTTCACCAAGGTTTTGTCTGCCAAGGAGGCATACACCATCTCACCCGTTTGTTTATGCAATTCAATCTGATCCATTGGGTGGATGTCCTTGGCCAGGACCTCAAGGTTGGTCCTGATATAATTAGCAGCTGATTGTGGTTGCTGCACTGTTGGTGTGAAATGGCTCATTATCATTTTACCCTCATGTACATCATAGGCAGACATGAGTCTTTGCTGGTTTGTGGGAGCCATTTTTAATAGATGATTATATAATTGCATCTTTAAGGGTTCATTTCTCTTTTTGATGTCCTTAAATTGCTGCTTGATGCTTTTCTCACCCTCCCTCTGTTGGCCTAAGGAGCTAACTTCTCCTCCTGCTGCCCTTTCTTGTTCTTGTTGGAAGGAGCTGGCTGAGGCTTCCATGCTGGGCAGGCCTGTACCTGAAGTTTGCCCCATTGGCATTTCTTCTTCAGAGAAAGGGTTTAACCTTTGCCTCTTCTCCCCTTGAGAGGTGGTAAGGGGAGTATCTCTGTCCCTTTTCCTGCTTATGTCCTCCCTTTGTGGGGTTTGGAGGACCGAGGAATCAATTCTTGAGTCCTGCCTGGGAGGCGCCATTTGTGTTGGCTGCTGTTGTGTGGCCACTGGGGCCTCTGCCGTCTGCTCTCCCTGTCCTGGCTGCTCCTTTTGTGGCTGTTGTACCTGTTGGGGTTGCTGAACCTATTCTTGTTCCATCTCCTTCTCCCTGCCTTTGCTAGGAGCTTGGCTTGTAGTTTTAGCTGTCTCCTGATGTGCTGTAGAGGGTGAGGCAGCTGCTCCTGCTTGAGGCCTTGGCAGAGAGAGTACCTGTGCAGGAAACTCCAAGTCAGCCATTTTAAGGAGATTTCTTCTTGCTCTCTCATTCAGTTCTTCTTGTGTGATAGGCTCCTCTAGTGTGCCTCTTTTCCATTTTGGTTGGTTTGCATATTGTTCAATGTGAGGCAAACTTACATGGCCATAACTAGAGAGCTTATATTTGACCCTTCTTAATGATATGTAGTGATTGGGGTCATATGGTTTCTAGAGGAAACTGGTCTTTAGGCCAAGGCTTTCTAGCATTCTGTTAGCTTCTTTCCAGCCTTCCTCCCTTTTGTTTAAAACAAGGTGTCCCAATTGGTTTTTCGCTTTAAGCTGTGCCTTCTTGCCCTTGCCTGCAAAGTGTATCATATCAGCATTCCCAAATTGCCTGAAGTATTCAAGGGCAAATAATCTCATGGGCGCATACTTGGGCAATCTGAATGGGGGTAACTCACACCCATATATTCTGATAACGGTGTAGTTTTGGTAAAGGTACCAATCCCCAATGCTGTACACTTTTGACAACTGCAGGATTCTCTGCATCTCATCAGTCAGTCTTGGAGGAGGCGAGGTCATGAATAAAGACGTGGCTGGGTGGATGAAGAGGTCTATGAACTCATAGTAGGTGTATGGAGAGTAGGCTCTGCAATGAAAAATTGAGCTCCAGTACACCACTGACCTCGGATTGCCTTGTGCATCTGTTCTTTTGACAATGAAGGAGAATTTCTCATGCTGATAGTATAGGATCAAGTGGTAGATGTAGGAGGTGTATCTGAACACCTTCTCTCTTGACAGGTTCATAAACTGCTCATGCATCTTATCTGATATGTAGGTGGCATAATCATAATAGATTGGAGTTTTGCCAGGGGAAAACATAAGCATCATCACCAATACAGTTTCATCAATAAATTCAACTGATTTGTAACCCAAGATGGAACTGATCATGTCTGCAAGGTCCCTGCCCAATGGGTTGAGGTAGCCATCAAAAATAGGAGGGTAAAGCACAGTGTCAGAGTTTTTGATAAACAATTGGTTCAACTTTGTGATCTGAGCATCTGTCAGCATCTTAGCTCCTTGGTTTATCAGATCCAACAAAGACAGGGGAACTAATTTCTTCTGAGTCTTAAACTGCAACATCTCTCTAATGGCCTCAGGGGTTATGTAGAATACAGCTGAGCCTGAAGGATCAAGCACAGCTCTTTGAGTAGGATCATAGCATACAACACACAGATGGATCAGGTCAGGGAATTGGTTGACCTGAGGGAGCCTGAAAATTGGGAGGAAGGAATCCCAAATGCCCAATATGTCTGTCCCATCTTCATGTTTAGCCTTTAGCTCATTTAGCAGGTGGAGGTGGAACTTACTGTGGGCTAAGGAGTCTTCTGAGATTTGATAATCTAAGTCTACCAAATCCTGCCACTCCAATTCTCTCTGAGGTGCATTCAAAGGGGCAACATTGAGGACCACAGGTGCAACTGGAGTCTCCATGATTACTTAGACTCTGTTTTTGTATGTAGACTGCTGTTTCCTAAACTGTGCAATAGAAAAAGAGCACTGCCTGAGTGAAATTGAGAAATGAAGGGTAACAGGGTGAGTTTGCAGCAATTGAAATACTGTTTGAGTTACTATGAGAAGGCTAATCTTGGTCTTTAACAGACCTTCCTCAATAATTGAATGTAGGTTCCGGGTTTCTGTTCACGACTGCGCGAACGAAAATGCAGGTTTTCAACGAAGGTTGTGTTAAAAATAGGCTCGGCTAATGAATTTCAACCGTTAAATTTTCAAGTGGGAGCAGGTGCAGGGATTTCAGCGGTGAATTATGCGTTTTTAGTGCTTTAAGTTAGTTTTTAGTTATTTCAGAAAAACCAGGCTTTAGAGAAGTTTTGCACGGATAAATACCTGGTAAATCGATGGGCCGGGTCACAAATGCAAGTGGGTAGGCGCGCCGAAGGTCTCTTGGTCGATTTGAGCAGGTTGGTGCAATTGGTCGTAAAATGCATGCAGAGACCGCAACAATAGTTTTTGCAAAAAGTGCAAAAAAACGCGCAAAATTGACAAAATATGGCTTTTTTGGGACATTGGCGCCTTTTTTGAATGACGTCAGCATGACGTCACCAGGTGGGTCAGGGTCGGATGATGTCAGCATGACGTCATCAGGTGACGTGGCGGCCTGTGAGTGGTCCGCGGGGGTGGTGAGGTGGCAGACAGGTGGCGCAATATCGGACCACTTCTTATACGGCAAGGAATCTGTCAGAGGGGGCTCCGATACGATTTGGAGGCGACGCGTGGACCAGGCCTGACATCAACCACTGACAGATATCGGACGATATCTATTGGACGTCGGGGCCGGTCCGATATCCGCGTCAACGGTTGGATGGAAATAGGTTGATCAGACGGTCGACGGGCCATTGACTTGCACGGGTGATACGGCATCGGGCGGGGATTAAAATAATATTTTCCATGGTATTTGCGCCCGGCGGGACCCTTAGGAAATTTTAACGAATTTCAATGGTTTGTAATGCATTTTTACAATGGTCGATAAAATCCCGAAACTTAGGAAAAATGGGTTTTTGATGCAATTTCATTTGCAAAGTTGCATATGCCTCGGAACTTTGGATAAATGGGTTTTTTCGCATATAAAGCTCACAAAGGCCTTAGACTTAGGATAAAGCGAGAAAGTGGGTTTTCAAGGTGCTTTTGTCATTTTGAGCGGGTTAAAGGGTGCAAAAGGGTTTTTCCAAGGTTTTTAGGGCAAAATGAAGGGTTGGCTAGGTAGAATGAGTTATGATGGAGACAAAAAGGTAAGGCTTGGGTTCTTGAGCTAACCAGGTGTTAATTCAATTCCCTAGTAGTGAATCATATGGCTATAATGCCAAGGAGGGGATATTTATAGAATGCTTAGGGTTTATACATCATGGTGTTATAATAGTAGGGAAAGGGTAACATAGGGAGTTAGATAATACAAGTTAGAGGTTAATATGGAGGGAGAAGGTGAATGAGAAGTGATATTACTAAGTTTTCCTGAAAACAACTTAGTTTAGGGAGTAGATCAAAATGAAAAGAATTTTGCACAAGAAATGTGGCTCCTAGGAATCAAGAACCAACATAAAACCTTGAATTTCTTTCATAAACACAACTGGTGAAGGGATGTTAGTAATGAGTGATGAATCAGGAAAAAGGGAAGTTAGACATGCTCCACTATGTTTTTTTCCTTGTATTGATCACCAAAATTCAGCTTGGAAGGAACACCACTTCTGCAACCCCAGCTACCTACCCCAACTATTTGCCTAGCATTTTTTGTTTCTTCTTGGAGGGTGCACTTGGACTTGCAAACCCTTATGTGCCTTTTCTAGCACTACCCTTATTTCTCCCAAGGCCCCAGATTAAGCAGTTGGGAACCTTAGTTTTCTCTGCCTAACTATTGATCTGCCAAGATTAAACAGTTTGGACAGACTTCTTTCTCTATTCTACAACAGAAAATTGAAACATGGCATGATCCAGCTTAGACTGTTGGACTCCTCACATTAATAAAATGAAGGCATGTACACACCTTGCCTTTCCTTGGAAATATGGGATCTTTGTACCAGCAAAGCAGAGCATATTTGGCATTTGAATTTGCCAATCATGAAATATGAAACCTATTGGTATAGGTATCCAACAGTGGCTCCACATGGGTATGGTTTTTCTTTTGAAAGACCAAGAACAGCAGGTCAGCATGCCTTAGCCCCTTGGCTATTGCTTCAAAACTTGGAGCTTTTTCATCCTTGAACCCTCAAAATTGTAGACTAACATATTTATAACACTTGTTGCAGTCCAATCTTTTCCTGATTCTGCAAGATCCTTGAAACTAAGTTACTCACATGCTTTAAAAGAAAACAATATACACAGTAAATTATGTACAAGGGCAGCCATACTGCACTCATGGAAGGTAGTCAAAATAGTGCTTTAGCATCCTGCCATTCACAGGACCTTCATCCAGATTAGTTTCATCAAGATTTTTCAGAAAGTAGGTGTTATTTCCTTGTACTGCTTGGATGATGAACGGTCCTCTCCAAAGGGAGTCAAACTTTCCATGCTTTCCTTTATTTTCTCTTCTTGAATCCCACTTGAGAACTTTGTCACCCATGTTGAAATCTTCAGCCTTGGTCCTTCTGTCAAAAGCTTTCTTGAGCTTCTCTTGTAGGATTTGAACTCTGTTATAAACTTGGTCTCTGGTTTGCTGCAAACATATAATTTGATTCACCCTCCTCTGCATATCATTTGGCTCAGCTTGACTTTCTTGAAGTAGCTTCATAATAGGGATACCTAGTGATGAAGGAAACTTGGCTTCTAATCCATAGACTAACTCATATGGGCTGACCCCAATTGATATTTTGGTTGTTAATCTATCTGCCCATAAGGCATTGACAATTTTCTTATGCCAATTCTTTTTGTTCTCCTCCAATACCTTCTTTATCATGTTTACAAGGCTTTTATTTGATGATTCTGCCAGGCCATTTCCTTGGGGATAATATGCAGTGGAATGGCCCAAAGTAATGTGGAATTTGTGGCAGAAACTGACCATCTTATTAGATCTGAAAGCAACAACATTGTCTGTTATTATCTTATCAGGACATCCAAATCTAGCAAGGATATTGGTCTCAAGAAACTGAATGATAGTGGAGTCATTTGCTTGTCTACATGGGATTTCCTCAATCCATTTAGTGAAGTAGTCTATAGCTATTAGAATCCATCTATGTTGTCCTGAAGATGAGGGATTAATTTCTCCAATGAAATCCAAACCCCATTGCTGAAATGGTCTCTCTGTTGCAATAGGCCTTAAAGGAAGTGGCAATAACTGTCTCTTTCCTTCAAACACTTGGCATTTATGACATGAAGTGGTAAATTTCTTGACATCAGAGAAAACAGTAGGCCAATAGTAACCAGCTCTCAGTATCTTATCCACAGTGGAATTCCAATACAAATGTCCACCACAATTACCTGCATGAAATTCTTCCATGGTTTTGTTAGCCTCATTTTCAATCAAACAGTTTAATTAAGATACCCCCCCCCTTCCCATTTGGGGGTTTTTCCAAAGCAGATTGCCATCCATTAACACCGAAATTTTTAAGCTTTCATTTTTAGGACACCTTACATTTAGTTCTGAGACAGCCCTGGGGAGCACACAGGTTTTTGTAACACATAACAGATATCAGAATACCAGGGGGATTGTTCAAAGGCTACATTGATCTTTGGAGTCGCCAGCTCCGGTTCACTATCCAGTTGATTGATACCCAAGGCTTGGAAATTTGTGTCAGACATTAATTTGGCCAAACCCTGCCCTTTTATCAGTTTTGTAGGTTTTATTTCAATATCAAATTCTAGAATGTTTGCAATCCATTTTCCTCTTCTACCCTCTAAGTTCTCTTGAGTAAGTATGTCTTTAACAATGGGACTTGGTACATAAGCTATAACATGGGAATATAAGATGTAGATCCTAAAGTCCTTAATAGCTTTGACCAAAGCATATGCTTGCTTTTCCATGATCTGGTACTTGAGGGGTGCATCTCTAAGAGCTTTACTGAAGAAAGCAATGGGCTTCTCATTTCCTTGGTCATCTTTCTGTAATAAAACAGCAGCAATTGTGTGTTGGGAAGCAAAGGAGAATATGATAAATTCCCTGTCAAATTGAGGGTTGGTTAAGGCTGGGGTTTGAGTGAGGGCAAACTTGATACCTTCAAAAGCTTGATTTGCTTCTACTGTCCATTTTACTTTTGAATCCTTTTTAAGCATGTTATTGCGTAATCTGCTTAGTTCGGCCAAATTTGGGATAAATCTCCTTAGGAAGTTGATTTTACCCAGAAAGGCTTGTAATTCCTTTATATTTCTTGGATGAGGCATTTGTAAGATGGCCTGGATTCTGTCTGGGTCAATCCTAATGCCATCTTTGGAAATAATGTGGCCCAACAATTTACCTTCCTCCAAACCAAACAAGGATTTCTTAGGATTTAAGGAAATGCCATATTTTCTACAAGTTATGAATATCTGCCTCAGATGTTTCAAGTGCTCTTGGTTGGATTTGGAGAAAGGTGTGAGATCATCTAAATAAATGACAAGAAAGTCATGAATCTCTTTAGCAAAAGCAATGTCCATTGCTCTTTGGAAGGTAGCCCCTGCATTCTTTAAACCAAAAGGCATTTTGACATATTTGAAGGTTCCCCATGGGGTTGTGAATGTTGTTTTGTCCTGATCATCAGGATGGACTAAGATCTGGTTGAAGCCTGAGAACCCATCAAGTAGGGAAATCCTTGAGGCCCCCACTACTCTCTGCAAGATGTGATCCATCTTGGGTAAGGGGTAATTATCTTTTAAAGATACTTGATTCAAGTTCCTTAGATCAACACAGAGCCTTATTTCACCAGTCTTCTTTCTTGTGGGGACTAAGTTGGAAATCCAATCAGAGAATCTGATTGGTGCTATAATGCCTGCTTTAAACATTTTTTGTACCTCTTGTTCCATTGCTGGGAGGAGAATAGGATTGATTCTCCTCAATTTTTGTTTAAAGGGCTTTTGATCTGGTTTGAGTGGGATAGTGTGTTGTATTACAGAGGTGTCATAGGATTTTAGATCCTCATAACTCCATGCAAAAACATCCTGGAATTCTTTGAAAAGGTCAATATATTTAGGCTTTTGGTCAGGAGGTAATGCAGCAGATAGTTTTATGATTTTGGGTTGTTTGACCGTCCCAATGTTATACTCTTCTATGGCAGTGTTGAGGGGCTGCAATTTTGGTTTGTTGGGAACATCATTGGAGTCAAAAATGTCTTCTAAAGGAGCTAAGCCTATTGGAAGAAAATTGTCCTTTAATTGTATCACTTCAGTTTCATAATCAGCTACCTCCTCACAATCAACTTGTTGGATTTCTTGTATATTGTGCTTGTTGAAAATTGTAGGATGTAGTATTTGATTTGCTGTTTTGGGTGATATGGCTTGGTTATTCTGTTTGTTTAATATTTGTGATTGACTTGCTGTCTCAAGTCTTTGTGATTGACTTGCTGTCTTAGTGTCAATGTTTAGACCTGAAAAGTCTTCTTGCAAAGTCAAGAAATTGTTTATTTGCGTGTCATCATCAAACACCTGCTAGTCCTTGAGATTGTTTGGGACAGATGGTCTGTGTTTTATCTCGGCTGTGAAACAGTGATGGGGCTCAAAAGGCAGCTTACAGGGACTTGCAAATGTGGCCAAACTATGAGCATGAAGGTTCTGAGCCCTAGGAATTTTGACAATCTGGAATTCAGTGAAGGACTTTAGTAGCTCAGTAGCAGCAGACCTATAGGATCTCAGTCTTTTGTCATTTGTGACAAAATGTCCTTTCACTTGTTGGATAACTAGGTCTGAGTCTCCTAGGATTGACACTTTTATGGCTTGTAGGGATTGTACTAACTTGAGGCCTAGTAGGAGAGCTTCATACTCAGCCATGTTGTTAGTGCACCTGAAGTTCAGTCTATAGGCTCGGCCTTCTGCATAGCTGTTTTGTTTATTATGTATCCAAACTCCAGCTCCTGCCCCTAATTTGTTGACTGAGCCATCAAATTCTAGGAACCATAAGATCTCTTGTTCTAGGGGAGGCTGAATAAAATCTCTATGTTTTGGGCTTGTGAGTTGAAATCTAGATTCTTCATCTAGTTTGACTTTTGGAACAACCTTCTCATTTGATGGGATCAACTTTGTTTCTAGAGCAGCAGTTTGTTCATTAGAGTCCTGATCTTGTTTATGTGTCTCGGTTTCATCATTATTTGATTTGTCCTCTTGGACATTTTCCTCTTTTGATTCAGCCAATGTTTCTATATCAGGGGTTCCTTCATTGATATGCTGATCTGTTTTGATTGTCTGGAGTTCTTCACTGTTTGTGTGACCTGTATTGTCATTAAAAATGATATATGTGTCTATGTCAGAATGGACAACATATATGGGGAAGTTTTGAGTCTTTTCTTCAGTGCTGACCATGTATTTCATGAGTGACTCCCTATATAGTCTCTTGGGTTGACCAAAGACTGTGATTGTGGCATATGACATGTCTAATTGAAGGGACCCTTGAAGTTTAGCCCCCCATGATCTTGATAATAACATTCCATATTTGGGTGGAATATCTACAACGACAACATCCATCA
>APFE031420447.1:0-16308 GCA_000404065.3 Pinus taeda | reverse complement strand
TTGGGATGTGAATCCCAACGGTCACCAAATGTACTATAAATGTATATCAAATTGTTAATAAAATTGCAATGCATGCTTTATCTTTCCTATTTTCTCTCGCTCACCATGTGTGTTTAACAATGACAAACCCATTGAGTATCAGATCCCTTCCCTAGAAATAGTCGTTGAATCCATGCCCAGCACTACAGCCAAAGAAGGATGCTTACTATACCTTAAACATATGGATAAAACCCATCGGGATTCCGACTTGGCACTCAAGGCTCAGAAGTGGCAGGTACAATCCATATTTGCAAAATATCTTAAGTTTCCTCCTTACCAAGAGGGCGACCTTGTGTTTCTCTATCATCCAAAAGATGACCTCTTGGAGGCATGCACACTTCAACCCAAAAGGCTAGGTCTCTATTTTGCAATGAAATTCCTCCTATTATAGACATATTTGGGCACTGCAACCCCAATCACATATGTCGATAAACCAAGGGCTCTTAAACCCCTAAAAGTGTTGTTTCACACCCTAAAGGATCATGGTCAACTGATTACATCATTTCCCAGAAGTTCCACCTGGAAAACTACTCAGAACTGGCCAAAACTGAACCATACAAATTGCTCCATGCTTAGGATGTGATGCATACTGGCTGCTACACTAGCGAGGTACAATGCATACTAAAAGAGCCTTCTGTGGGGTGTGATTGGCGAGAGTAGACAAATGGTAGAGATAGTCTGTTAAGTGGAAACCCAGAGAATCTTCTAGAAACTTCTCATATGACACTTGCCTCTCTAAATTTTCCCAGTGATGAGTAATAGATCATGAAATCTCCAAGTGGAACCAAGAACTATCAGTGAAATGACACTAATCAAAAGCCTAGAAGCGGACTCACCCGTCTGCAAATATCTATAAATGGATCCCTCATCTGAGAGATCTAAAGGCTGGAATTTTGTAATTTGTAAGGAAGTGTTGTTGGTTTCTCTTTGATACATTGTATTGTTGGGTGGTCTTGCTTTTCATGAGGTGAAGAGGGCTTTCATGTTGGGAGGATGATGCTGGATCAGACAGCTGGGTTCTAATCCTCTCTTCTACTATCAATAAAGTTGTTTGAGTTTTCCTCCATATAATTGTGTAGTTGTGAATATTGATATTTGTGAATACAATTGTATGGTTAATGTATTTCTGATTCTGCATTGTTTATGGTATTATAGATCTCTATGCTTTGATGGTGTTTTGTTGCTTTACCTCTATAGGTGTTCTATAAAGTGGGACAAGTAATAAAGGAGTGGTAGGCTCTATCAAGGGAGAGAGGAAACAAGCAATGAGCCAAGAGAAAGATATAGGTTGGTGCTCTATGCTTCTCTCGTATCTATCATAGATAAAGGAAATATTGAAGTTCTTTGAATTGTTTGTTTCTAAAATAGCTACCCGTCTTAGTGAGACTAGCAGATCAAAAAGACACTAGGTTTCCTAGAAACAAAATGGCGACTCTACTGGGGAGAGATTAGTTTGTTTGTTTGTTATTTTTTTTTGCTTTATAAGCTACAGACGGAGCCTAAAGTTAAGCCAGCTAGCCTTCGAACTACACTTTCTATGCAAGTGCAAAGTAGATCAATGCTGCTTCAGTCAATCTCCGGGTTGATTTATGAACTGAACATCTGACTTGCGAGCATCCTAAGTGCCCTTGTGGTAGCTCAATAACCTCATAAGATCATACCCCTGTACTTTGTTGTTATTGCACATCATAGCTCAGCCTAAATCATTGAACTTAGCTGCAAATTTTGAGCAAAAACCAAGCTCAGTTTCATTCCCTGGTCCATCGCATTGTCTGTAACTAGCAACCTAGATGCATCGCACATCCCATGTGTTACAAGTGAGATGCATCCTTGTTTCCCTTAAGGACAGGTGCGATGACTGAATGATATTGTTTCCTTCTCTAGAAATTGGTCTTTTCTTCCTTGCTTTCAGCTTTATTCAGTTGTTTTGCTACTTATGATCAAAATACATTGTAGAAGCCTTCTTCATTTACATTATTTAGCCTCCATTGATTAGGAATTGTGAATGTTTTTTATGTATTTTTCATCATTTACAGTCCTCCTTTGCCAAGAGTAGCTTAATTGAACTGTCATATTTTTATTCAAAAGTGTCATAATTGTCGTTTTGAGTCAAGAAGAAGAGTGTCGTAAAGTCTTCCTCTTTTAGATAGTTGATTGTACTTTTGTCATTGTATTTGATTTGAATTGTCAATATTTGAAGTGTCGAAAGCAGTTTTCCATTCGAAATTGAAAGTGTCATCTTAGTCTTCCTTTCAGTTTGAAAATAAATTGTTGAAGTGTCGCTTTGAAGAAAATAGTTCAAATTTGTACTTAGTTTTCCTTTTTGGCATTATCACATTAAGGAAGCGGACAAAACAAATACATGCATGTGCATTTGCATTTAGAATGCATGCAGAAAATGATTTAGGAAAAGTGCATTTAGTGTGTGCTCTCTACTCTCTGTTGAAAGAATCGTACTTTTTTTCCTTAGTAGCTAGGATTTTCATTGCTGAAAGAAAACAAACGACTGTTTATCATTTTAGATTGCATATTTAGGAATTTTACATCCACATCACACGGTGAACCTTGAAAGACAAACTTATAAAAAGATAAACTCTAAAATGAACCTCAATGAACATAAAAATGCTTTGGAACCTAATGCAACACGTATAGAAGTCTAGGCTAGAGACATGTTCCAGTGTCATAAAACTTGGTAACTATCATTTTCATTGAAGGTTGGGTGATTCCTCCTCTTTGATACGTCAAGTGCCAATACGTACTTGTGCTCCCCGTACCATCGAGTATATATTAGGAGACCACAATAGGCTAATATCCTTTATCCTTAGGAAGTTATTTTTTCCACCAAATCGATCGCAATGCACTAAACACAACATTCAGGAAGATTGACTGCCGTACGTAAAATCCTTGGTAATTTCTCTTTAATTTACCACCAAGGTGTATATTGCAGTTTTGCGATTGGTTTGGTAATCCCTCTATTTAGATTTCTAGAGTAGTTGCTTTCGTTCCTTTTCGACTCCTTAAAAAAAAGGGTCCATATGAGCACTTGTCACTTTAGGCTCATTAAAAATCGAAGGTGACCAGAGTCACCTTTAGCTTTTTCTCAGCTCTTAGAAATTGAAAAAGAAAGTTGTGTCAAAGTGTCATAAAATTTATTTAATTCAAAATAACATCCCTATTCCTTCGTTGATCTTAGGTTGAGGTAATGGGGTCCACCAATCAAGGATTTCCCCTTGGGGGAAATCCTAGTCCTTTCTCTTCTTGGCGAGATATTGATGCTCCATATATGGCTACATTGTTCCTTCCAAGAATAACAATTAGCCTACTGGTATGGCTATTTTCAACCTCTGTCGTTCAAAAAACCGTAATTCCTCAACAATTGAATTAGCAACCAGATGATACTGGAATTGCTCCCCCACCTTCTACTTCGTTTGTTTCTCCCTCTACTTCTTCCTCTTTTCTTGGTGAAACTAGTGATACTAAAAACCAAGTAATTAAGAAGAAGAAGAAAGGGAAGGAGAAGAAGAAGGAGAAGCCAGTCAAGCAAGGGGACAACCATGCATCATCTGGTGAAAATTGGCACACCGAACCTTCCAAACCGAAATCTCCATGCATAATTTGCAAAGGGAACCACTTTCATTGAGATTTTCCTTGCATTCCATCTGGTGCCATCAACCTCTGTCGATCATGTTGAGAACACACCATCGACTAGCGAAAATGAAGTCAATGGAAAAAAAGGAAGATTTAGATTTCCTTGTAGGTTGTGTGAAGGTGATCATGCCCTCACCGTTGTCCTTTTCTGAAAGAAGCTAAAGGTGTCTTGGATAACCGTCCTGCTTCACCACAGCGACTTCCGCCTGGATACAAGAAACTCTTGCCAAGTCCATCACTAGTTGAAAATTTGACTGACATACCTCATTTGTCGGTCGAAATTCCTATCGTTGAAGATAAACTCTCTGAGTCCATATTGGACCAAAGTCAACAAGTCGGGATGGTAGCCAACCCAGTCTTACCTTCAAAAGGTCCACCTTTAGATGATACAGTTTCCAAAGAGAACGAGAATGACACCATTCAAATTCTTTTTGTTAACACAGAGTCTGATGAACATGGGGGAAATCTACCCATTCCTTTGCGACAAGAGGGAAGTTCCCCATTTCAAGAGATTCATCCAGCTGTTTATTCGGGCCCTCGTCCAACCAATCTAGTCATTTCCTTCGATTGGAATCTACTAGCGGGACCCCAGCTTCCATCTAATGTACCATTCTGAATCATAGTAAAATTTTACAAAATGATCATGTCTGGCATTATCATAGATGAAGGGGCTTCCGTGAGTATCCTTTCCTCAACTACTTGGAAATTGCTTGGTTTGCCATCGCTTCTGCCTGAGAATCAAAATTTGTTAGGCTTCAAGAAAGGAGCCAGTTGACCATTAGGGATCCTTCCAAATTTGCCTATATCTTTGAGAAGGAAAATCGTTCACTTGAACGTGATGGTAGTCCAAGGGCTACTAGATTACAATCTATTCCTTGGATGTGACTACGTTTACAACATGGGAGCTATTGTTTCCACACTCTTTCGGGTGATGTGTTTTCCGCATGAAGGTAGAATGGTGCAACTTGTTGACCAGCTTTCATTTCCTGGTTCGAACACAACTACGAGTTAAATTCCATCCATAAAATTTGGTCTCTTTGCATCAAGAATGTCTCTTCAACCTCCAGTTCATCCACCTAATTACAGTGAGCAATTCAGTGAATGCAACGAAGCTCAGGGGGCATGCACCCTGGTCTGCTTCGGCAGGTGAACCTAGCTAAAAAAAAAATTCCTTGTAGGTTATATGACTGGTCTAAAACGCCATCTCCGTTTAGGATATGGGATCAGTCTGAAACATTTATCTCCTTGCACATTATGTGAGCGGAAGTTCACACCATTCATCTTTGTCTATTTCGATGGATAGAGCCAAAGAAGTGTTTTGTCTGCTTCGCAGGCAAAACAATCCTGCTTAAATGCAAGGACTTCCATAAGGTAACCTATAAATTCTCATTTTCTCAACACCTGGGGGCAGGAAAACCTTTTTTATGCAAGTGAAAAGTGACAAGCGTAATTCTAACCTTGTAGTGTTTTAGATTAACTCTTAGTAACAACCTCTTAGGTTAGGTGATTGGTTTGATCCACCATTCACCTTTGTTGGTAGCATGTAGGCAAAGCAAAGGAAATGTTTTATCTAGGTGAAAGACAAAAATATCTTACCTAACCTTAGTGGTTCATTAACTCTTCATGTAGTTAGTTTTGTAGTTGGTCGTTTCTAGCCTGCATAAAAAGGCAACTAAGAAAAGTTTCGCATGGGGCAAGCTCACTAAAAAATGAACCTACTAATGAGAGACATATTTAAAGATGACTGGCATGAGCAATGTTTCTACAGGGTTCAAGCTCGTTAAAAATTAAACCCGCAAATGACCAATGCTCCCACAAAGTTCAAGCTCGTTAAAAAATAAACATAGAAATGAGCAATGTTTCCGTAGGGTTCAAGCTCGTTAAAAAATAAACCCGCCACTGAGCATAGTTTCTAAATATTAAAGCTCATTAAAAAATGAATCCACCCTCGGTAAATAACCTTTGTGATTGCCTTGCTATCAACCTTTTGAGCCTTTGTTTGTGTTCTTACCATCACCTCCATTCTTTTGGCCGATCATACGCTTCCACTTGATTGTTTACCCTTTTGAGGAACAGTTGTGATGAGTAATTCTGTTAGCCACCCTTTTTACACTGCCATGTTTGAGAAGTTCCAAACTTACCTGGAACCAGTTGTTACCTGAAAACATCACTCGTTCCTCAAAAACGAGTCTCCTTTAAGCTCTTTTTAGACTTGTAAAATATGAAAATATTGCTGAGCTACTGGCCTTTCTAGCTCGTTAAAGTGAGGGGAAGCACCATCCCTCCTCTACATTTTAATATTTTTTGGACTTGAGGGATCATTCCACAAAAATATCGAGCGCTTGTCTTTTTCGGCTCGCTAAAGTAATCAAAAAGTCATCCCTTTCCTATTATTTTATACTTTTTTCAGACTTAAGGGATTATGCAACGAAAAAGGACTGCTAGAGTCCATTTTGTTTCTGGGAAAACTAGTGTCTTTTCAATTGCAAATCCCACTAAGATGGGTAGTTATCTTAGAAACAAACAATCAAAGTAACTTGTGATTTCCTTTATGTATGATACATTCGAGAGAAGTAGAGAGCACCAACCTGAATCTTTCACTTGGCTCCTTGCTTGTTTCCCCTCTCCTTTGATAGAGCTTGCCACTCCTTTCTTACTTGTCCCACTTTAAAGAACACCTGTAGAGGCAAAGCAACAAAACTCCATCAAAGCATAGAAATCTATAATACCATAAACAATGCAGAATCGGAAATACATTAACCATACAATTGCATTCACAAATAGCAAGATTCACAAATACACAAGCATATGGGGGAAAACTCAAATAACTTTGTTGATAGTAGAAGAGAGGATTACAACCCAGTTGTCTGATCCAACGTCATCCTCCCAGCATGAAATCCCTTTTCACCTCACAAAAAGCAAGATTACCCAACAATACAATGTCTCAAAGAGAAACCAACAACACTTCCTTACAAATTACAAAATTCCAGCCTCTAGATCTCTCAGATGAGGGATCCATTTATAGATATTTGCAGAGGGGTGAGTCAGCTTCTGGGTTTTTGATTAGTGTCATTTCACTGATAGTTATTGGTTCCACTTGGATATTTCATGATCTCTTACTCATCCCTGGGTGAATTCAGAGAGGCAAGTGTCATATGAGAAGTTTCTAGAAGATTCTCTGGGTTTCCACTTAGCAAATTGTCTCTGCCATTTGTATACTCTTGCCCATCGCACCCCACAAAAGGCTCTTTCATTATGCACCGCACCTGGCTAGAGTAGTAGTTAGTATGCATCGTACCCTAAGCATGGAGCAGTCTATATGGTTCAGTTTTGGTCAGTTCTGAGTAGTTTTTCAGGTGGAACTTCTGGGAAATGATGTAATCAGTTGACCATGATCCTTTACGATGTGAAAATTTTTTTTTAGGGGTTTAAGAGCCCTTGGTTTTTCGACATATGTGATTGGGGTTGCAGTGCCCAAATATGTCTATAACACCTCCCCACAGGGGCATATGAACTGTAGGACCATGAAGGAGTCCCGCTCAAGGAGCCCACATATGGGCTCTATCTGAAAAAGTATTATGCCTATTATTGCACTAGGCATGTGCTTTGTAATTTTATGCATTCATAAGTTTTTATTCCCTTTTTGGTGTGATTGGATTGTTTTTTTATTTAGTGGAATACTTGTCTCATGCATTCTTCTCGCAATGCAGATGTCGTGGTTACCTTTAGCATACATAGGATACACGGATGGTGCCATTCATCACACACGGCACATTGCATTAGCTGCTTGGGTCATTTACACACCTGAGTCAAAACTATTTTGCTCCGTGGGGGTCTTTCTTGGTACCGTCACCAACAATATTGTCGAGTACATGTTCGTCGTTTCACTTCTCACAGAAGCGTCGTCAAGGGACATCTCCAATTTGGTGGTCAGGTTAGACTTCCAGCTAGTCGTTATGCAATTGACTAATTGTTATCACATTCATAATCCAACCTTGTTACGTCATTATCTAAGGTGCGACTCCTGGAACGTTGATTTGAAATAATCACATATGAACATGTTCCTTGAGCATTAAATACAATTGTTGATTCATTAGCTAACTATGTATTAGATTGGCATTTGTCTCATTCTTTATAGAAGCATGCATGAAAAGTAAAACATTTACTGAGTTAAAAACTTGTTACAAAAAACATCTAAAAACACATTGACACCACCAAAATACCAAAAATGTATGTATATATATAGATTGACATCCAGTCTTTTACATCAAAATATTCCAAAACTTGGATGTTTTAAGTACAAAATGGCTATAAAACCCTAGCTACAAACACTCATGTGGCTATGCCAAAACACCTGCTAAAAAGATCCTATTGCTCCAGAAATGCTAAAACCACTCTAGCTACCCTCCAAAGAGGAACAAGAAAACACTCAGGTACACCAACTGTGTGTCTCTACATATGAGTAGGAATCTCCCTCATAGGAAGGGGGGGGGACACCCATGGTCAAACCCTCCAGGTTCCTTAGAACCTCGCAGAGACTGTCGGCATTGCCCCCTCTAGCAAGTTGTTGGCATCCTCGTCGCACATGGCAACGTTTGCCTACAGGTCGTAATGGCACCACATCTATGTTAAGCATAAAATTTTCGTGTTAGTACTTATTTCGCATATAAAAACATTACATAAACATTCAAAAGCTAAAAAATACTTAAATTACTGTAAAAAAATTATTCTCACCTTGAGGACCCTAGTTGGTCCCGGGTGGTAGCATCAAGTCGGGGTTTCCAGTAAAGTCCATGCCCTCATATGCATAGTCACCAATAATCACAATTTGGCTACAAAGCCACTGGAATAAATCTTCATCGAAGAAATTTTGGATCGGTCCTCCTCCTGTGCGAGGATCAGGTGATGACTAGCGACCTTGCATTGGCTCCCTCGGATCAAGGGGAACTAAGCTCATCCTTGGGTGCATAACAGGTACCCTCTCAAGGAAGAATGATACTATGATAGTACCGTACCCAAAACTGTGTTGGGTATGAGTCTTGCATGCTGTCAATTCTGCCTTCAACTAGCGAAGCACTACTTCACACCAGTTGAACATCTGTGGACGGACACAGTCAACTGCAAGTAATAGTTGGGCCTTCGTCGCAAAGTGGGGACTCTTTGACCTTTCCAAATGCACAATCAACCATAAAACTACCCTCACAGACTAGGATATTATCCTCTCTATGGGGACTCTCTTGCTGACTAGTCCACTCTTAGGGATGTAGTAAGATTGCACCAGCTCTGAGGTATATTGTGGATCTAGCTTACCACCAGTGAGGTTTGTCTATGCCCCAAGGCACGAAAAACCAATCAAAAAATATTTGTCATCATGGTCGATAGCCAGCACCTGATCTCTAATCCTGAACACTTGCTTGTGTTCATCCCAGTGCTAGATAATCCATCTCAGTAAATCCTCCTGCACTTTCATCAGCTCCAGCTTTGCATACTTTAGTAAACCACAATGACACGATGCAGGTATGCATATTGGATATTTTTGCATCATAAATTCCTCGTTATCATGGGCCCGTTCTCTCCATAGGTGTGTCATTTTGACCTGAAACCTATACAAAATAACCCTAAAAACAGTTAAAATGGGGCAAAAACACTTATGGAATCCATGCATGAGGGTTTTCACTGCGCCCTTTAGCTCTAATACTACCCCTAGTGCTGCATAGGAGGATTAATGCCCTCCAGTGGCTCGTATAGATCATTTAACGCTCCCTACTGGCCATCTGGAGGGTGTTACTGTGCAAATAGGGCTTTAGGGCACCTCAGATCTACAAAATTCCACCCATAAAACTATCAAGAAAGGTTTAGTAATGCATAGAGCAAGGTTTTAGCTTTCACCTAGGACTAATGGCATGTCGAATCGTTGCCCAGATCTCCTACAATGGTTCGTGGAAAATCTACTCCTCTTTAGCTCCAGAATGCTCTCACAAAATCTCAAATAGTGAAAATGATGCATGTGAAAGCTCAAAGCATTTCCTTATATTATGTTTGGAGACATGATTTTCTAACATCATTAAAGAGGAATTAGTCCATTCTACATGATTTTTTATCATGCATGAACCCATATGATAGGAGTTGCTACCTTTTTTATACTTTTTACCGCTTTTTGATGAAAGCACCTTCAGGAATGAAAAGCAGTAAAAGCTGCATGCAATTCTCAATAGAACACTTTTTGTGATATTTTATTGCTCTTTAAAAAATATAAACATCTCCGAGTTTTCATCATTGAGCTCGTTAAATCTACGCGATGATGGTTAGAGCACTTTTTGAGATATTTTATTGCTCTTTAAAAATATAAACATCTTCGAGTTTTCATCATTGAGCTCATTAAATCTATACAATGATGGTTAGAGCACTTTTTTAGATATTTTATTGCTCTTTAGAAAATATAAACATCTCTAAGTTTTCATCGTTAAGCTCGTTAAATCTATACGACGATGGTTAGAGAACTTTTTGTGATATTTTATTGCTCTTTAAAAAATCTAAACATCTTTGAGTTTTCATCGTTGAGCTCGTTAAATCTACGCGACGATGGTTAGTGCACTTTTTGAGATATTTTATTTCTCTTTAAAAAATATAAACATCTCCGAGTTTTCATTGTTGAGCTCGTTAAATCTACACGACAATGGTTAGAGCACTTTTTGTGATATTTTATTGCTCTTTAAAAATTAAGAAACATCTTCGATTTTTCACCATTGCGCTCGTTAAATCTATACAATGATGCTCTAAGCAACTCTTTTTTTATCTTTTTCCAGCTCATTAAAGTGAAAAAGACCAAGGGAGCATTCTTTTTCGACGCTTTTTTCTTGCTCTTTAAACCGAAAAAATCCTGAGCTTTGGCTTTAAGCTCATTAAACTTTATAAAATGACCCGAGCATTCTTTTAAGTACTTTTCATCCTCATTAAACTGAAAATTCCTGATTTTCTGTTACCGGTCTTGTTAAAAATATACGGCAGCAACCATAGCATGTTTTTTTGGGACCATTTCTAGCTCTTAAATCGATAAATCCTCGATTTTTTCCCCTCCTTCGAGCTCGTTAAAACTATGAAGAAGGGATGAGCCATTCTTTTCCCTCTTTTTCTCACTCACAAATCTGAAAAAGATACCCTGAGTTTTCTTCATTTGACTCCTTAAAAATTTTGGTGAAGGTATTGAGTTTGTCGTCACGTGAGTCATTAAAAATTCACTCTGAAAAACGAGTTTAGTCCATCGCCTCATACTCGTAACAAAACGAGTTCAACATCTATTGAAAATAGGTTTCTCTTTATCTGGGTTCAATAGATTAACTTACGGAAAAGTAATCAATCTGGGTATACTATTAACCTTTTGTCGCACCCAGTTAACGACTATGACAAAGGGACCACCATGGAGTCTCTCTTTACCATCTTTTTAGACTCTCTAAATATGAAAAGACCACTGAGTTTTCTAGATTAGACTCTTTAAATTACACAGACAAGATATAGAGTCATTCTTTTTACGATACTTTTCAGACTCTTAAAACATGAAAAAATCGACGAGTTTTCCTGTCTGGACTCATTAAACTAATTAAATAGGGCAAAGAGTTTCTCTTTTTATGGTCCTTTTCAGACTCTTTAAATATGAAAATATCGATGAGTTTAGCATCTAGACTCATAAAATTAATCAAAAGGGGAAAGTGGACAATACAACTGTATTCTGTATTTGAAAGCGTGGTTTGGCAGCAGTCGTTCCCTTGAACATGGCACTCCCTCAGATAAACCTCCTTTTGATGGCCTCTCAATATGAACCTTACCATCCTATGAGTTTTATCCTATATACCCTGATGTAATTGCATCTTTGTATCTTAACACTCTATAGTGTTCATGAGTCTAGTGATGTCTAGTTAAAACCATTGTCATGCCTTCTATTGTTCAAGGCTTACCCATTTGTTTCCTCCATCAACTGATCAAACATATCCTTTCATCATGCCCTCCTTTGTTTAGACCCAAATGCTCAAAAGATTCCTCAAAAAACAAAATCATTCTTGTCTCGTTTCATGTTGACTGATGTAGGACACATCATTGCCTACCTTTCAACAGGATTCTTCTTATCGACTTCAACACTCTATCTAGGAAGATAACCCAGGAACACATTCAGTGCAGACATTAGTGGAAGGTTTCCTTGTGCTTGGTTAGGGGTTCTCATTATTGGCTCCTGATTAAGCGATTCTACGAGTGTTCGACGACAAAGACATCTTTCACACTCGCTAGTTTGTATTGTGCATCTTGGAGACCATCACCATTATCAGTGGCCTTCCTCGCATCTGTTAATAGTCTCCATTATTGACCAGTAATCAAATGATTTCATGCATGTTTGACGTCAATTCATATATTCACATGTATCGATCAATGTTGTTCGGTGAAGTAGAAATCAAGACCTTGGGTAGAGGCTTGCATCATTCAGCCTTGTTTCCTCTCCCAAGCTGTGGATATTGTTTTTTGGAGATAGTTGTTTCAGGATGATTCTATTATGACACTGGATCTGCATTGTGCTTATCGGCGACCAGTATCATCATATCTCTTTGGATAAAATTACTCTGACATAGCTATTGAGCATGGGAATGCCCAACTTAGGACATGATTTTAGCAGTTTTATATATATGTGTTGTATCAAGTTTCCCTTGCTGCCCAAAGCTTCTCTCTCTCTCTACATTTTTTACAAGAAAAATTATAGTTTTAGTAAATTGTTTTGGCCATCATCTCTACCTCTGATCTCATACTTTAGGGGGCATCTGTTATAAAACAAAATGACCTCCTCATCAACTTAGAGGTGAAATACATGATGACTGAAGCAAAGACCACAATTGCAAGCCTTGATTCCACACTAACGATGGTTTCACACTGAAAAACTACTTTATAAAGCTTGTTACCAAGCCTAAGGGTGTGTTAGTGACCCTACTAACTCAATTTGTTAGACTAGGGGCAGCGTTAGTGAAACTAAGGGAAGTTCCAAGTGTCAAACCAATGAATTGGCTCACAAATATCTAGATATTTGTCCTGAAATTTTCTCAAGAAAAGCAAGGAAACATCCAAAATCAAACTATTTGGAGAAATTCTAATATGAAAAAGGAGGCAAATGGGAAAGAGCAGAAAAGCAAGGCAAGTTCATTGTTTTTTCCCTAGTGAACTCTATGAGGAACTTGGAAACCCTAAACTAATTTCTATATAATTAGTGAGAGGGTCATTGTGAAAGAGGTCAGAGCATTTGAAAGGATAGCCTACTAAGCTATTGTGAACTGTCACATACTTGAAGAAGTGAGCTAGAAGAGAGAGAGAGAGAGAGAAGTGGAAAGGGGCAAAGGAATACTGATACAATAGATGGTTGTAATCACTTTTCTGTTATTAATACAGAATTGGAGTTGTGTTCCCTACTCCATGGTGTCGGTAACCTTGTTCATTAAGTTGTTCATTCGATACTTTTTTAGATGAGTAGTTTAGTTGTATGAAAATAGATGTTCATTGTGCATTCATATATTAGTTTTCAAGATTGTATGTTGTGATTTTGTTTTCCTTTCCTTTGTGCAGGAATTGATTTGGAGCCAACTTTGAGGGAGTTCCTCTTGGTTGCATTGCGATCTCCTAACAAATCTAGAAGGAGACTTGAGGTAATCCTCTTTCCATACTTTGTTAATTGATATCGATAGATGAACATGTGTATAACTTGGTAGCTTCTACAGATAATCTTACAGTCTGTCGAAGGTCTCGGGAAGGCCTTTGAGGGTAGTTTTCATTCTCCATACACAGTAGTTGCATAACATGTAAGTTCCTAGCCTTGAATGGATTTAGGCGCCTTTATTGCATGATCACCCTAGTGACTAGCATAGATGAAAATAGTGAGAGATTGATGGCTAGAAGAGTTGGTTTTGGATTGTCCTTTGAAGAATAAATTTGAAGGCTTGTATGAAGTCCAAGTGCAACCATGTTTTAAGGAAAAGCTAGTAACAATGGGAGGAGCCCAAGCACAGTAGAATTCATTAGAAACATTGAAGGTTCTTGATCCTTAACAATAAATCTATGAAAGCTTTGGGTAGAAAGTTAAGTACAATAGTTTTCTAAGGTAAATCCAATAATGGATTTTGTGCATAACATTTTTATAATGGTTGGAAGTCGAATTTACAGCCACCTACTAAATTTTGTTCACTAATCAAAGAAAAATGTGGCTCATTACCTAGGAGTAGGTAATAGAGGCTAAGGCATTTGTAAATGTCCAATTTTAGTGAAAGGATAGACATAGAAGGGATCATTTTGTTAGAAGGATGAAACCCATGCATGTAGTAGATCATCCTCTTCTCCATGTTGATGTTGGTTTGGTATATTTTCTAAGACATAGGAAAATGGGAAAGGTAGCACTAGTATATGAATACTTTAAATAACTTGTTTTGTTTTTAGGAGGAAAATTTAAAAGTTTGAGGAAGGAGTGGAGACCATTCCTTTGTGTAATATTTATGATAATGTGAAAGTAATCAACACTTTATTAGGGGAGTAGGGTAATATAATTCTAAGTGGATGGATAGAAATATTGGTGGATTCTTCCAAGGAAAATGTGCATCCAACTTGCATGGTTCACACTAGATAGTGCATCAATTGGTTAAGGAATATTCTCACCCACCTTTCTATATGCTCACCTAGAAAGAGTTACAACACTCCAAAGGTAGCTTGAAGGTGATTTCTAGGATGACCTGGAGATTATGAGATCATTGGACGATGGTGATTTAAGTGCTAGTGCATACATGCCTCGCTTTAGCAGAGATATGGAATTCTTTTAGTACTCATTTGACTTAAAGGAATTGGGAAAAACTATTGGAATCTTTAAAGGAAGTATTTGTTATGGCCACTTGTCACCTTCTTATTGAATATATATCTTAGTGCAATTTGTTTCCTAGGAATTTCAAATGGAGCCTATGTGATGTAACCACCCTCCTCCCACATTTATCCAAGTTAATATGTCCACTGGGGTAAGCATGTAGCGAGATGATACCATGACGTTATTCAAATCCAAAAGTGCAGTTAAGGAAGTGGAACCGATAACACACAACCAATCTGACCTTCCATAGATGCTACAAAACATTCAGGAGCCAACCAACCCTTTTAGGTGATTAACACCTGAGAATAATTCACATTTTACTGATATGGACCCTCATCCACTCCCATGAAAATCCATGCATGAAAATGAGGCCTCTTAGTAACTCCCACATCAAGGAATGCCAATGACTATAGACTTTTCCATGTAGTTTTGTGCCAATGACCTCAGATTCTGAGCCACTTTTTCAGGGCTAGGTCTCAGGTCAATGCCCAGAACTCCATGAAACTCTAAGAAATGAATAATAATAATGAAAAAAAATACTAATAAAAATACTAGTACACGTACATGATCTAACCTCTACTAGCCATGACAGGCATTCCATTAAACATGTCACAAATATGCAATCTATAGGTCATAACAACATATCTCAGCATAGCAGTCTCATACTTATCTAAGAATCGTAAGGAAGATTTAATGGCTTATCATAATAGTCAAATTATCATATATTAGGTCATATATTCACTTTTCCTTCATTTATTAATCAAAACATGATGAGAGCCATACATCTAGTCTGTCATAAAACATACTCATAACTAGCATATAACTAACATAAATAAAAGGATATAAAAGCCATAAAAACCACATATGCGCACGTATATTTACCCACAAAATAAAAGAGGGAAATAACTCTTATTAACATATGTAAAATGCAACCAGGTCTAGGACTTCCACATACCACCCAACCATAGACTAGGCTGAACCAAATATTTCTTTTAGCCTGTCACCCTTGTGCCATATTACGAGCATGAATGTGCGATCTCATGGAACAAAACAAAGAAAACAAAATTAGGGCTTCCATAATCCAAACTGCCTCAACCCTCAAGCAATGATTCCACCTCAAGGTCATACATCACTAACCATCACCAGATCTATCTCTACCCAAGTTTTTGAGGGCTCTAGACTGTTTGTTCCAAACCAAAGCTTCTAGGACTAGTAACTCAACCCATAGATGTTGGAGAGATTCCAAATATTTTATCCAACCATAGCTTATAGGACTAGTAACTCAACCCACCAAGGGCTTCCAAAGCGTTTTTCCAACCAATGCTTCAAGGGCTACTAACTCAACCCAAGTTGTTAAATGGCTTCTAGAGCGTTTATCCAACCAAGGCTTCCAGGAACTAATAATTCAACCCACAACCAAGGAACATGATAACCAACCAGAAAAAAAAAAAAGGTAAAACCGACAATGCCATGGCTATCTAGTAAATGGAAAGGCTAGGAAAAACCACTTTCAATCTAGGAAATCCTCCATGCCAATGACATATCATAACCAAGAAACCACATGCATATGCCATGCATGCCAAAACTAGAAAGGAAATCATACATGTAACTTGGTACTTGCAACAAAAAGTCGTTGTAGCTGCTAATACCAATGTCATCTCATGATTTACTACTCTTACTTTACCTTATTTATCCAACTCCCAAGTATGTCACACTTCCCCAAGAGTGCTCCACGGAAAATCTAAGTG